>VXBP01006515.1:17863-32870 GCA_013400115.1 Rhinopomastus cyanomelas | reverse complement strand
GGCAGATCTGTTAAGTGGTTATTTTCCCCGTGTCTTTGCAGAAGACAAAGGGGAGGTAAAGCTCCCCGGGACGGGGATTGTATTTCAGCGCCGCGGTCGAGGAGGCTTTCGAGCGCCTGCAGACGGCGGCGAGTAAACGGCCCTAAAAAAGATTAGAGCCCTCGAGGTGAGGGCAGCGCGCTGGATCCAGACAACACACTCGAGGTTTAATGGCAGCGGGGAGGAAATTGAGTGAAGCTTTGTCTGCTGCCTCCAGGAAGCTTGGGAAACTCGGTTCGGAACAGAGCGGAGCAGAGCCGGGCTGCCCGCACGGGGAAGTTTTTGTTCTGCCCTCCGAGCACCGCTCCTCGTCCCTCGCAGATGGTCCTTCCCCCCTCCCCACGGCAGGGGGGAGGTTTAGGAAGGTTCTCCCGTGGCTTTTTTTAGAGTGGTCCGGGGTAGGTTGTCCTAGAGCATCGCCCCGCACCTCCGAGCATCCTCCTGCCGCACCCCCGAGCATCCTCCTGCCGCATCCCCGAGCATCCTCCTGCCGCCACCCCTGAGCATCCTCCTGCCGCCACCTCCCCGCGGGGCCGCGATCTGCGCTGATGGGGTCCCGGCCAAGAGGCTCCCAGCAGCGCACAGGGGGTGTGCGGGGAGAGCAGCTCCCCCCGAACCTCCGCCCCACAGACCACCCCCCGCGCCTCCTGCCTCGGTGATTAGCCGCGTTGGCTGGGTGGGCCAGTTCCCCGTGGGGGCAGGCCAGCAGGCTACCACGCAGCCTGGTTTGATACTGGGAGAGACACTGAGCACCCATACAGCCCAGTTCGATACTGGGAAAGACACTGAGCACCCATACAGCCCATTTAGATACTGGGAAAGACACTGAGCATCCACACAGCCCATTTAGATACTGGGAAAGACACTGAGCATCCCTACAGCCCAGTTCGATACTGGGAGAAGCACCGAGCATCCATACAGCCCATTTTCATACTGGGAGAAACACTGAGCAGCCACACAGCCCATTTAGATACTGGGAAAGACACTGAGCATCCCTACAGCCCATTTAGATACTGGGAGAAGCACCGAGCATCCATACAGCCCAGTTCGATACTGGGAGAAGCACCGAGCATCCATACAGCCCATTTTCATACTGGGAGAAACACTGAGCAGCCACACAGCCCATTTAGATACTGGGAAAGACACTGAGCATCCCTACAGCCCAGTTCGATACTGGGAGAAGCACCGAGCATCCATACAGCCCATTTTCATACTGGGAGAAGCACTGAGCAGCCACACAGCCCATTTAGATACTGGGAAAGACACGGCGCATCCCTACAGCCGGTTCTTATACTGGGAGAAACACCAAGCATCCACACAGCCCATTTTCATACTGGGAGAAACACTGAGCATCATGTCCATCCTTCAGTTACAGATCCATTTGGGTTGCAAAGGACCCTCAAGATCACCAAGTCCACCCTTTATGCAGCACTGCCAGGTCACCAATCACACATTGTCTTGGGTGTGAGCTGGAACACAGGAGGTTCTGCATCAATCTGAGAAGGAACCTCTTCCCTGTGAGGGTGAAAGAGCCCTGGAAGGGGCTGCCCAGGGAGGCTGTGGAGTCTCCTTCTCTGGAGACGTTTAAAACCCTCCTAGATGTGTTCCTGTGCAACTGGATCTAGGGGATCCTGCTGTGGCAGGGGGATTGGACTGGATGGTCTTTTGAGGTCCCTTCCAGTCCTTAATGTACTGTGATTCTGTGATTTCATGTTCCCCCCCCCACCAAAAAAAACTAAGGCTGATTGCTGCGGACCCCACGGTGGTCATCACTGCGCCCTGTGGTGGTCACCAGGACCCCCAGCTACAGACAGAGCAGGGCACAGCCTTGCAGGGAGCTGGGGGCTGCCTGCTCCTGCGTTGTCCTCGCTGAGGGGTGACACTGAGGTGCCTCTGCCATCCTCATCTCAGGTCCTGCATCCCCCCATCTGGGGACTTGGGGCCGCAGGGTCCCCCCTGACCTTGCCCGGGGCTCTGTTTCTAAGAATAAAACCCTGCTCTGGCGCGCGGTGGGATAATTGCAGGGAAGCAGCTGCTGTAGCCCGGCGGCCGCCGTAATTGGGTGGGGGCTACTCTGCAGCCAGGTTTCCCGGGCTATTATCCCCTTATTAATAGAAACCAAATCCACCTTTGCAGGGAAATTATGCAGCAGGGCTGCAGGGAGGCATCTGCGGCATCTCTGCAGCAGCCGCAGCCCTTCGCCGCCCGAGGGACACACCTCTGGGGTCCCACAAGATGCCCCTGCCCGGGCCACAGCAAGATCCTGGACGCCCTGACCCCAAATCCCCCGTGGTCACGGGAAGGGTGACGGTTAGATTTGGCAGGGAGTTTTAGTTTCACCTCCCAAGGAGGAAAACTGGAGGTCAAACAGGCTTGAGCTTGTCCTCACCCAGGAGGATGGGTCCATGTGCTGAGCATCCGTGGACTTGGTGGGAACCACAGAACCACAGAGCATTAGGGGTTGGAAGGGACCTTGAAAGATCATCCAGTCCAATCCCCCTGACACAGCAGGATCCCCCAGATCCAGTCACTAGGGGTTGGAAGGGACCTTGAAAGATCATCCAGTCCAATCCCCCTGACACAGCAGGATCACCCAGATCCACTCATTAGAGGTTGGAAGGGACCTCAAGAGATCATCCAGTCCAATCCCCCTGACACAGCAGGATCCCCTAGATCCAGTTGCACAGGACCATGGCCAGGAGAACAGTGGGGTCAGACTGATGATTGGGCTGGATGGTCTTGTAGGTCTCCTCCAACTTTAATGAGTCTCAAGTACTCGTTGCTTCACAGGGAGTCCTGGGGGCAAGCGCTGTGAGAAGGAAAGAGACGGAGGGGCTGCAGCGGGTCCAGAGGAGCAGCAAGGCTGGGGAAGGGGCTGGAGGGAAGGGCTGATGGGGAGAGGCTGAGCGAGCTGGGGGTGTTCAGCCTGGAGAAGGGGAGACTCAGGCAGGACTTTCTCGCTCTCTCAAACTCCCTGAAGGGAGGTTGTAGTCAGGTGGGAGTCGCACTCTTCTCCCAGGCAGCCAGTGTCAGGATGAGAGGGTGAAGCCTGAAGCTGCCAGGGAAGGGTTAGGTTGGATGTCAGGAAGCCCTTCCTCATGGACAAGGTGATCAGAGCCTGGACTGGACTGGCCAGGGCAGTGGTGGAGTCCCCATCTCTTGAGATGCTGAAGGACAGCCTGGCTGTGGCCCTCAGGGCCCCGGTGTGGCCTCTGCAGTGATGTTAGGTCCTGGGCTGGATGAGCTCAGGGGCTTCTCCAGCCTCAATCCTTCTGTGATTCTATGATTCCAGATGCTAGATGCTATGATTCTATTTAGGGCTGGATGTAGATCATCTCACCTGGGATGCGCCCACCCAGGCACCACGGAGCATCAGAGACACAATACGAGGGCAAAGGTGCCGTCACCACTTTAAGGAGAACTGAGGCAAGATGTGAAGATTGTCCTTGCTGGAAGGTATGAGAGCAAAGCACTATCAGAGGACACGTTGAGAGTCACCATCAAGTCTTCTAGGACATAGCTTCCAGGTCAGTGTGGCAGTGTGGCTTTCATGGCCAGGACTACTGGCTGTAGGGATCTAGGGGATCCTGCTGTGGCAGGAGGGGGATTGGACTGGATGGTCTTTCGAGGTCCCTTCCAGTCCCTCATGTTCTGTGACTGTGTGATTAGCACAGGTCTCCCTCCCCATCCCTGCCTTGTTCAGGTCCCCCTTCCCCTGTGACGCTCAACTTGGGAGCCATCCTCAGTAAAACACGTGCCTGGCTGTGACTGAGTCTTGCCCCGAACGCGGGGTTTGGTCTGAAGAGTGCTCAGAGATGCTCCCTTCCACCTCCCCTCCACGTTCACGGTGGGCAAAGCCTAGCAGATGGCCTCCTGCAGCAACAATTCTAACCACAAGGTTAAGAAGAACAGGCTGAGAGAGCTGGGGTTGTTCAGCCCAAGAGAAGAAGGATCCAGGGGGACCTTAGAGTGACCCTCCAACCCCTGAAAGGGGCTGTCAGAAGGCTGGAGAAGACTGTTCCCAAGGGTAGGGGAATGATAGGATGAGGGGTCCTGGTTTGAAGCTGGAAAAGGGCAGAGTGAGGCTGGACAGGAGGAACAAGTTGTTGTATCAGAGGGTGGGGGATCCCTGGAACAGGCTGCCCAGAGAGAGGGTGGAGGCCCCATCCCTGGAGCCACTCAAGGTCAGGCTGGATGGGGCTCTGGGCAACCTGGTCTAGTGAGAGATGTACCTGCTTATTGCAAGGGGGTTGGGCTAGATGCCCTTTGGAGGCCCCTTCCAAACCAACACATCCTATGAGCCTACGATCAGTGTTGTTAAGACACTCAAGAACCGCCAACCAGAGTATCTCCAAGCTCCCATGGTCTCCACCACCTCTTACTCACGCAGCTCCCTCTTCTCCCTACTCCAACTACAATTCTTAGCAGCCTTCCTGAAGATGAATCCCGCCGGCTGGCAACCAACTCCTCTCAGAGGCAAGTCAGTACAGATGTGCCAGGGTGATGTGGACGGTGCCTCCTTCCCTCAACACCCAAGATTCTGCTCTGCTCGATGCTGCTGTTGGGAGCACATCCCTCCCCACATGGCAAGCAAGTGATGAGAGGACACTTGGGCTGCCTCCTGAGCTTCTCAGCCCCTCTCCATCGCTTTGTGGAAGCCTGGTGCTGCTTGGCAGCTACGTAAGAGATGAGAAGCACTGAAGAACATCAACAGCCCATAAAAGCCTATGTGCTGCCAAAGCCACCTCCAAGATGTGGTCCCCTCCAGGCGTGACCTGGGGAGATGTAACTGGGGGTGAAATGGAGCTCCTGGATGAGATGTTGTTGCAGAACCTTGCAGGCAACAGAAACTGTAGTTGCTGTGATTCACCTTCACCAGCCCACTTCACCCACTGTGAAAACAGGTCCTGCTGAGATCAGGACCAAGACTGATGTCCCTACTGGTGGAGATGGGGTTAGGAGCACCAGGGAGACTGCTTCCCAAAGCATGAACAAACGAAGACCTGTTGCTGTTCTCTTTAGCCTGGAGGAGCCTGAGGGGTGACCCCATGGATGTTGATCAATGTGTGAAGGGTGGGTGTCAGGAGGATGGAGCCAGGCTCTGCTCTGGGGCACCCAGTGACAGGACAAGGGGCAGCAGGTGTGAGCTGGAGCAGAGGAGGTTCCACATCAGTCTGAGAACTTCTTCCCAGTGAGAGTGACAGAGCCCTGGCAGGGGCTTCCCAGGGAGGTTGTGGAGTTTCCTTCACTGGAGATGTTTCAAACCCACCTGGCCATGTTCCTGTGCGACTGGATCTAGGGGATCCTGCTGTGGTGGGGGGATGGGACTGGATGATCTTTCCAGTCCCTAACGTTCTGTGATCTTGGAGGTCCCTTCCAACCCCTAATGTTCTGTGATCTTGGAGGTCCCTTCCAACCCCTAACATTCTGTGATCTTGGAGGTCCCTTCCAACGCCTAACGTTCTGTGATCTTGGAGGTCTCTGTTAGTTCTCCTCTAGCAGGAGGTCACCAGACAACCGGAAAGCGAGCGCTGAAGGAACTGAAGGAATCAATAAATATTTATTAAAAGCAAAGGCCCTCTCCTCGTCCAGCAGGAGAAGCAGGCACCAATTATTAGGCAATAATTGATTCGTCCGATACTTCATTACGGGGAGCGGGGCCGCGCGGGCGACGGGCTCGGCAGCCGGGCTTTCATGTGACACGTTATTAAAGGCTCTTTCTGCGGCTCCGCGAGGCAGCGGCTGGCGGATCAAAGGTCAGGCGTTTCAAGGAGTAAATTGGTTTAATGTGGCCGCGGACGGGCTGGCGGAAGCCTAATAAATATGCAGCGAAATGTGAGGGGAGAAAATTGTGGACAGGAGAGACAATTACTCTGAAACCAGGATAAGAGCAGCTCAAATTAATCAGCGGATGGGCTCCTTCCTCGCTGCTGCGGGGTTTAGCATTCAGAGCAGGAGCACGGCTGCTGCCGCTGCTGCTGCTGCTGCTGGGGAGGGGGGTGGGACTGGCACCCGGCGCCCAAACCTGCCGGGGGAAACGCTCATCCCTGAGCTGCAGCTGCGGCCGCGGTGTGAACAGCCCTGGTGCCCCCCGGGAGCCGCAGCAAGGGATGCTAGCCGGGAGCGGGAAGGGGTTGTCCCCCTGACCTGGGCACTGGTGAGGTCACACAGAGTCACGGAACGTTACGGGTGGGAAGGGGCCTCGAGAGACCGTCCAGTCCAGTCCTCCCGACACTGAAGGATCCCCCAGATCCAGTCATTAGGGATGGGAAGGGACCTTGAAAGATCATCTAGTCCAGTCCTCCTGACACAGCAGGAGCCCCTAGATCCAGTCATTAGGGGTTGGAAGGGACCCCCAAAGATCATCCAGTCCAATCCCCCTGACACAGCAGGATCCCCTGGATCCAGTGACAGAATCACAGAACCACAGAGCATTAGGGATTGGAAGGGATCGCCAGCCCAACTCCCCTGCCACAGCAGGATCCCCTAGACCCAGTTGCACAGGAACATGTCCAGGTGGGTTTTACACATCTTCAGAGAAGGAGACTTCACAACTGCCCTGGGCAGCCCCTTCTGGCACCCTCACTGGGAAGAAGGTCCTCCTCAGACTGATGGGGAACCTCCTATGTTCCACTCACACCCACTACCCCTTGTTCTATCTTTAGATGCCCCTGTGCAGAGCCTGGCTCCATCCTCCTGACACCCACCCTTCACCTCAAGTACTGGGTGCAGTTCTCAGTATGAGAAGGACATTGAGGGTCTGGAGCGAGTCCACTGGAGGGCAACAAGGTTGGTGAAGGTTCTAGAGAACAGGTTCTACGAGGAGAGGCTGAAAGAGCTGGGGCTGTCTAGTCTGAAGAAAATTAGTCCAAGGGGAGACCTTGTTGCTGTCTGCAACTGCCTGAAAGGAGGGTGGAGAGAGGAGGGGGTTGACCTCTTCTCACAAGGAACAAGAGATAGGACAGGAGGAAATGGCCTCAAGCTGCACCAGGGGAATCTGAGGCTGGACATGAGGAGAAACTTCCTCATGGAAGCGTTCCTCAGCCCTTGGAACAGGCTGCCCAGGGAGGGGTTTGAATCACCATCCCTGGCCGTGTTTGACAGTCGTGGAGATCTGGAGCTCAGGGACAGGGTTTGAGGGTGGCTAGCTGGGTTCATGATTGGACTGGATGGGCCAACTGGGTTCGTGATTGGACTCTATGATCTGGAAGGTCTTTTCCAGCCTGAACAATTCTCTCACTCATAGAGTTTAGAAGCACCACAGGATTTAGTGTTGGCTGCTGAATGCCATCAGGAGCCCTTGGTGGGACCAAGCGGACTCGCTCCGGCACTGGGATACTATCAGGTGGCAACTCACAGGCCCACACTTTAGGGTCAAAAATGAACATGAAAGGGTTTAATTGGGAGAACCAACGTTTTTAGCTCATCTCATTGTTCGCCTGATCTCATGACTTCTCAGAAGACTCCCTCCCTCACCTTTAAGCTCCAGGTAGCCACGACAGGGTGCTTCAGGGTTCCTGTTTGCACTCTTCAAACACTAACTCCAGTGACCCTCGATCTAGATGACCCTGCTGTGGCGGGGGGACTGGACTGGATGATCCTTCAAGGTCTGTTCCAATCCCCAATGTTCTGTGAGTCTGTGGACACGTTCCTGCGCGACTGGCTCTAGGGGATCCTGCTGGGGCTGGGGGACTGGACTGGATGGTCTTTTGAGGTCCCTTGCAACCCCTCATGTTCTGCGATCGCTTGCAAGGCAGGGTTTCTTCTCCAACAAGCCACAACTTCACTCCTTTCAACCAAGGACAAGAAAACACCCACCCCGGTGCTCTAATCTGGAAAGGGACTTCCTCCACGACGGCAGAGCCCTGCTGCAAACCCGAGCAGAGGAAACACGGCTTGAAAACAAGAACTGCCCAGTCCCCTCCGGAGAAGCAGATAAGGGCACAACCTCTTTGTATTCCCGTCGCAGGTCACCTTCCCCAGCTGAGTCACCCTGCTCCAGCGCCATTTATCATGGCCCCACCAGACAGCCTGAGAAGGACCGGGCAGCACAATCTTCCTGAGGCACAGCAAAGCCGAGCCCTGCCTGCTCCCCCGGCGCTGGGACCTTCTGCAGCCGTCAAAGAGTTGGGACCCAAGGGCTCAACAGCCGGGTCCCACAGCCGAGACCACCGTGGATGAATGAGATCACTCTGCCCACCAAAAGACCACTGCTGGCTTGCTGTCAGCTGTGTCACTCTGCCCAGGATGGGGTTACACCCGCTGCCACCTCCCTGGTGAGGAAACATCATGAGAAGCCTTGGTGATAGGGCAGAGGGGCACCGCCAGTGCCTTCTGTGTCCTGCTGGCCATGGATCACTCAAAAGTAACCCATGATTTATGGAGAATCCACAATTCAAGGAGAAGCACACTGCTCAAGGAGAACCCACAACGTGAGGAGAATCCACAACGCGAGGAGAACCCACAATGCAAGGAGAACCCACAACGCAAGGAGAACCCACAACTCAAGAAGAACCACACTGCTCAAGGAGAACCACACTGCTCAAGGAGAACCCACAACTCAAGAAGAACCCACAACTCAAGGAGAAGCACACTGCTCAAGGAGAACCCACAACGTGAGGAGAATCCACAACGCGAGGAGAACCCACAATGCAAGGAGAACCCACAACGCAAGGAGAACCCACAACTCAAGAAGAACCACACTGCTCAAGGAGAACCACACTGCTCAAGGAGAACCCACAACTCAAGGAGAACCCACAACTCAAGGAGAACCCACAACTCAAGAAGAACCACACTGCTCAAGGAGAACCACACTGCTCAAGGAGAACCCACAACTCAAGGAGAACCCACAACTCAAGGAGAACCCACAACTCAAGGAGAAGCACACTGCTCAAGGAGAACCCACAACTCAAGGAGAAGCACACTGCTCAAGGCTGAGGGAGCTGGGGCTGTTCAGCCTAGAGAAGAGGAGGAGGCTGAGGGGTGGCCTCACTGCTCTCTACAGCTACCTGAAGGGAGGTTGCAGTGAGGCAGGGGTTGGCCTCTTCTCCCTAGGGACTAACAACATGAGCAGAGGAAATGGGGCCAGGTTGTGCCAGAGGAAGTTCAGGCTGGATCTTAGGAAAAACTTCCTCCCAGAAAGAGTGAGAAGACCTTGGAACGGGCTGTCCAGAGATGGGGTGGAGGCACCATCCCTGGAAGGGTGTTTGAGGGGATGGGTTAGTGCCTGGGGGTCGTAGTGGGGAACGGTTGTACTTGACAATGTTGAAGGTCTTTTCCAGCCTCGATGGTCCCAGGGCTCCAGGAGAACCCCCACTTCAAGGAGAACCCACGCTTGACGGGTGACCCCGAGGGAGCGCTGACGGGACACGGACCTCCACACCCCCAGCCCACGCAGGCAGCCGCTGCCCCGAGCTCTCGGTGCGTGCGTTGCTCCGTCGTAAATCAGGAGCCCTGACAGTCTAATTTGTATCTGGGGAACCCGAAGCAATTACAGAACCAGCCCAAGCGCTGTTTGTTTCACAAGCGCTGCCCCGAGTGAGCGCCGCCGCTCGCTTTTAATTGCTCCCTAATTAATTGCAGCAGGACTGTTTGCGAAGCGCTGGGGACACGGCGGGGAAAGGCTGGGCCAGCGCGACCACCAGTGGAGAACCTCCACTTGGCGGCTGATTTGCCACCCAGTATCACAGGATCACAGAGCTTTAGGGGTTGGAAGGGACCTCCAAGGGTCATCCAGTCCAATCCCCTTGATAGAGCAGGATCCCCTAGATCCACTCATTAGGGGTTGGAAGGGACCTTCAAAGATCATCCAGTCCAACCCCTGGCCACAGCAGGATCCCCTAGATCCACTCATTAGGGGTTGGAAGGGACCTCAAAAGATCATCCAGTCCAAGCCCCCTGACACAGCAAGATCCTCTAGATCCAGTCACATAGGAACATGTTCAGGTGGGTTTGAAACATCTCCAGATAAGGAGACTCCACAACCCCCTGGGCAGCCCCTGCCAGGGCTCTGCCACCCTCCCTGGGAACAAGGTCCTTCTCACACTGATGTGGAACCTCCTCTGCTCCAGCTCACACCCACTGCCCCTTGTCCTGTCACTGGGTGCCCCTGAGCAGAGCCTGGCACCCACTCTTCCCATATTGATCAACATCCCTGGGGTCACCCCTCAGGCTCCTTTTTCCCAGCTCCAGAGCCCCAGCTCCCTCAGCCTTTCCTTCTCAGGGAGATGCTCCCCTCCCTTCCTCATCCCTGTGGCTCTGTGCTGGGTTCTCTCCCGCACCTCCGTGTCCTTCTGGAACTGAGGGGCCCACGACTGGACACAAGATTCCAGATGTGGTCTCCAGAACATGATTTACAGAGGAGCCTTGTGGTCCCCAAGTTATCTCAGAAGTAGACCAAGACCCATGGAAGGCAACCAGTGTCATGTTTTACATCCAGGGAAACCAAGGGGCTGAAGAGCTGATCTCTCCAATTTCTCTTCAGACAGGATGAAAAGGGCAGAAGCTTCCAGAAGCTGACAGAGAGAACCTGAGCCTGGAGTAAATCACAACCTTTCTCCTCTACCCTTGGATGCTCTGCTGTTCCCGAGGTGCCACCTTCCACAGCGAAAGGACTTGGAAGTGCCCATGGACAACCACTGAATCATTTAGGTTGGACAAGACCTTTAAGATCATCAAGTGCAGCCACACACCCTGCTCTCCTAAATCCAGTGTCAGACCCACTATAGACCATGTCCCCCCAACACCACATCTACGTGACCCTTGAACATGGCCAGGGATGGCAACTCAACCCCCTCCATGGGCAGCCTCTTCCAAGGCCTGATGACCCTTCCCAATGTCCAACCTAAACCCCTGCTGGTGCAGCTTGAGGCTGTTCTCAAGGGATAAACCAGTCCAAACCCCCTGACACAGGAGGGTCCTCTAGATCCAGTCATTAGGGGTTGGAAGGGACCTCAAGAGATCATCCAGTCCAGTCCCACCACCACAGCAGGATCCCCTGGATCCAGTCACACAGGAACATGTCCAGGGGGTTTTGGAACATCCCCAGAGAAGGAGACTCCACAACATCCCTGGGAAGCCCCTTCCAGTGCCACCCTCCCTGGGAACAAGGTCCTTCTCACACTGATGTGGAACCTCCTCTGTTCCGGCTCACACCCACTGCCCCTTGTCCTATCACTAGCTGCCCCTGAGCAGAGTCTGGCTCCATCCTCCTGACACCCACCCTTCACATATCTATCAACATCAATGAGGTCACCCCTCAGGCTCCTCCAAGCTCAAGAGCCCCATCTCCCTCAACCTTTCCTCAGCAGGGAGATGCTCCCCTCCTTCCATCATCTGCAGCTCCATGTCCTTCTGGAGCTGAGGGGTCACCCCCTCAGTCTTCCTTCCTCCAAGCTTCATCTATTACTCCCAGCTGAGGTGGCCTCCCAACGTCTCACTTCAACTGACCTCAGTGCACATGGCAAAAGCAGCCGTCAACGCCGAGCGGCCGCCGGGAAGCGAGAAGAAGCCAAGAACATCTCGAGCTCCGTCCCCCTCGGCGGTTCCTTCTGCACAGAAACAAACCCCATCAGCCGTCCCCGCATCGCTGCGCCCTGCCAGGGCCCTGAGAAGGTCTGGAAGGGCCACGGGAGGCGGGAGGTGGGATTAGCCGGCGTGACTCATCTCCTCTCGCACGCCGCCGGCGCGCGGCCACGGCAGCAGCTTGCCGGTGGGGCAGGAGGGGAAACTTCCCCTTTCAGAATTGCTCAATGTTGGTAATTAAAATGTTCTCCTCGTTCTCCTGCCCTCCTCTCTCCTCCCTGCAGACAAAACACATCCTGGTGTCCCTCTTGCTCTTTTTCTTTCCACAGGGACTGGAAGGACCTTCAAAGATCATCCAGTCCAGTCCCCCCACCACAGCAGGATCCCCTAGATCCAGTCATTAGGGGTTGGAAGGGACCTTCAAAGATCACCCAGTCCAGTCCCACCAACACAGCAGGATCCCCTAGATCCAGAACATGTCCAGGAGGGTCTGAAATGTCTCCAGAGATGGAGACTCCACAACCCCCTGGGCAGCCCCTTCCAGGGCTCTGGCACCCTCACTGGGAAGAAGGTCCTTCTCCCACTGATGTGGAACCTCCTCTGCTCCACCTCACACCTGTTGCCCTTTGCGCTATCACTAGATGCCCCTGAGCAGAGCCTGGCTCCATCCTCCTTGTTCCAGTCTCTCTTCTCCCCACATCTCTTCTCCTCCCCGTTGCCACCCAGGAGGTTCCAGTCTTCTGACCCTTATTTTGCAGGCAGACAACTTCGACCAAGCCACAGCAGAAGAGCAGTGGAGAACCTCTACTGTGAGGAGCAACGTGACAGATCACCAACTGGGACACGTTCCTGTGTGACTTGGTCTAGGGGATCCTGCTCTGGTGGTGGGATTGGACTGGATGATCTTTGGAGGTCCCTTCCAACCCCTAATGACTGGATCTAGGGGCTCCTGCTCTGGTGGTGGGATTGGAGTGGATGATCTTTGGGGGTCCCTTCCAACCCCTAATTCTCTGTGATCCTGCGGTGACCCAAAGCTGTGCCCAGTCCCCACGTCTTGTTCCCGGTGGAACCACCAGGACCGCAGACACATCACCGAGGCAGACGACCCAGCGCTGGCACGGCACAGGAAACCCCCCCGGTGATGGCGAGGACGCACCTGCTTTGCCACGGCGATGACCTGGGAGCAGGGGGTCTCCAAGCAGCAGCCAAGCATCGGGATTATCCCAGCAGCAGCGAGTCTGGAGGATCCAGCCGGCGCAGGAGACCTCCCAGACGCGTGCCTAGAGAGCCTGGGGTTTGGCAGAGGATCTGCTCCATCAGCTTGGGCTCACCTTGGCAAAAGGTGCCCAGATACCATGGCGACGGGCTCGGCGCGGAGAAACACCGAGCATGGGTGTGGGCTGTTTGCCTAGCGAGGAAGCTGGCCGGTGTCCATCCCTCCGCCCTACCTCCTCCCGGCGGTGCCAGGAGCTCAGACCCAAGCGGTCTCCCACCTCCTCCGGGGCTCGCTCCCACACCGGCTCCCTGCTCGGGTCGGGGGGCAGAGGCACCAGGCTGGTCCCAACACCCACGCGGAGGGTCCACGGCGCGGGACAGCCCTGAGTCCTCTCCCACCTGGCAAAGTCACCAGCATCCATCTCCCCACCCCAAAAGCCCTGTGGCCACTGCAAAGTCCTTCCCGTAGGGGAAGGACCTCCGGCTGGGGCGGGTGGAGGACACAGCAGGCAAGACAGAAACCCACAGCTCACACCAGGGGCTCACGCCGGCTGCTCACGGGAGCTGCTCACACCTACCTGCTCACAACTACCTGCTCACACCAGGGGCTCACGCCGGCTGCTCACGGGAGCTGCTCACACCTACCTGCTCACACCAGGGGCTCACGCCGGCTGCTCACGGGAGCTGCTCACAACTACCTGCTCACACCAGGGGCTCACGCCGGCTGCTCACGGGAGCAGCTCACAACTACCTGCTCACAACTACCTGCTCACACCAGGGGTTCATGCCGGCTGCTCACGGCAGCTGCTCACAACTACTTGCTCACAACTACCTGCTCACACCAGGGGCTCACGCCGGCTGCTCACAACTACCTGCTCACAACTACCTGCTCACAACTACCTGTTCACATGAGCTGCTCACACCTACCTGCTCACAACTACCTACCCACAGGAGCTGCTCACACGAGCTGCTCACAACTGCCTGCTCACAACTGCCTGCTCACACGAGCTGCTCACGCCAAGCTGCTCACAACAGGCTGCTCACACCAAGCTGCCCACAGGAGCTGCTCACACGAGCTGCTCACAACTACCTGCTCACACCTGCCTGCTCACAACTGCCTGCTCACAACTACCTGCTCACAACTGCCTGCTCACAACTACCTGCTCACACAAGCTGCTCACAACTGCCTGCTCACAACTACCTGCTCACACAAGCTGCTCACAACTGCCTGCTCACAACTGCCTGCTCACAACTACCTGCTCACACAAGCTGCTCACAACTACCTGCTCACAACTGCCTGCTCACACGGGCTGCCCACAGGAGCTGCTCACAACCACCTGCTCACACGAGCTGCCCACTCAACCTGCTCACACCGAGCTGCTCACACCGGCCGCCCACAGGAGCTGCTCACACCCGACGCTCACGCAGCCCCGAGCGAACGTCGCCGCCGGCGTCTCCGGGGCTTCCAGCGCGGAACAACAACGCTCCGACAGAGGCCTCCAAACGGTTCCTGGCAGAAGCACCCCAGCCCCGGATCGCCCTCCCTCTACTCACAGCTCAGAGCTCTGAGGAGAAGGGGAATTGAAAACCCTGCTGCTACCTCGCTGATCCCAGGTGTAGCTGGCTGTGCTGGCTGGCCCCCTTCCACACCAGTATACACCAGTATAATAATAATGTGCGATTAGCTACGTTGAGATCATAAGGGTGACACGTTATATAGATGGGTTGGATGATCTTCCAAGGTCCCTTCCAACCCCCAAAGACTGGATCTAGGGGATCCTGCTCTATCAAGAGGGATTGGACTGGATGATCTTCCAAGGTCCCTTCCAACCCCTAAAGACTGGATCTAGAGGACCCTGCTCTATCAAGAGGGTTGGACTGGATGATCTTCCAAGGTCCCTTCCAACCCCTAATGACTGGATCTAGAGGATCCTGCTCTATCAAGAGGGTTGGACTGGATGATCTTCCAAAGTCCCTTCCAACCCCTAATGACTGGATCTAGGGGAACCTGCTCTATCCAGGGGGTTGGACTGGATGATCTTCCAAGGTCCCTTCCAACCCCTAATGACTGGATCTAGGGGAACCTGCTCTATCCAGGGGGTTGGACTGGATGATCTTCCAAGGTCCCTTCCAACCCCTAATGACTGGATCTAGAGGATCCTGCTCTATCCAGGGGGTTGGACTGGATGATCTTCCAAGGTCCCTTCCAACCCCTAATGACTGGATCTAG
>VXBP01006514.1:97188-135187 GCA_013400115.1 Rhinopomastus cyanomelas | reverse complement strand
ACCGCCTGACTGGACATGGATTTCTAACTCCTCCTCTTTCAGAGGGACAGGTTTTTATCCTGCAACAGGCAAGGTGCAGGAGCCAGAGAAAATTCTAAGCCTTCTGATCCCTGAGATGGTCCCATGTGGACACAGAAATTACATCTGGGGAAATACTGAGGAATAAGTGGCAGCAGTTCGTGCTAACAAGATAAAGGATGAGAAATATGTTGTATTTGCCAAGGACATGAAATAGGGCCGGACAAGCTGTAAGTAAGGACTTGACCCTTCCCAAGGGAGCTGCTGTGAGGGATGGACGTGTGTCCAAGAGGAGTCAGGGTTGGAGTGTGAGAGATGGTTCCCTGACCAGCAGAGCAGGCAGATGGGCTTATTCCTAATAAAGCTGCTCTCCTCTCATTTGGTGCTCCTAGCCAGCTGCTTTCCCAGTTTCTCTGATAGAAGGTTTCCTGAGGGCTTCATCCTTCCTCTCTAAACTGAAAATGAAACCTTCCAGCACCCTCCCACCGTACAGTGCCACTGAAATCCCAATAAAGCTCTTTCCTTTGGGTGATGAAAACCCAGGGTTAAAGCCCTTTGTGGGAATCAAGGAGAGCAGGAGCTTGAATCTTGGGTCTCATATACCCAGAACTGAACACCCTCACCACCACCAGTTATTGACTGTTGTAGGCACAGATGGACACATCTCCTTCCAAAGAGCCTTTCAATAAGCTGCCATTTTCTTATGGTGGAGAAACCAAACTGAAATCTGAATCCTGATCAGACCAGGATAATTTCTCTAAATTATTTATTGAGCTACATGCAGGTCCCTCTTGTCCCACAGATCCACATGTGAGATGGTACGATCAAATCTTTGCTCAATTTAAAGCTGTTTTATACCAAACAGATTTCAGAAGCTCTAAGGTTTTTTCTCATGTAGTGACAAGTGATCTGTGAACCAGATGGAGAAAACCAAACACTTCACTTACCTCATGCATCACTTTCTCCTTTTCCACTGGCACCTCATCAAATGTCTTCACGCTCAGTGGTCGCTTCTTGCTGCTGTTACTGAAAACAAGAAATGGAGGGGTCATCATAAACCCCAGGCAGATGCTGCACCACTTGGTAGCTCACTTAACATCTCTGACACAGTTAGCTTCCTGGATCAGTTTTCTTTGTTCTTCTCTTGTAACTATTAACACCCTGACAAATTTAACTAGCCTCTCTAAAACAGTCATTCTAAGACAGGGCAACCAATAGTGCCTGGCTGTCTCAAATCTTTCTTGTCCTCCTGTATCCATTTTTCTTACCCAGTTTCCACTGTGCTCCAGCAATTAACAGAATTGTTCAAATTTTCTTCCACAGGGCTGGTTTTGGAGTTGGATTCTCCATCGGGACCCAGGGTAATGTTCAGTGGAATGTAGTCTTTGCCATCCTGTAGAATTAGTAACAGGAGAGAACACAAAGCTGGTAGTAAAGCCCATTTTGTTCTGCACCTCAGCTGTGAAAGGTTACTGTGTTCTACAGAGCTTCACACTGCAAAAGTACTGGATTTTATTTGAACTTCCTTTTCTGATGTTTCCTCAAAGTGATTGCGCAACTTGGTCTAGGCGATCCTGCTGTGGCAGGGGGATTGGACTAGATGATCTTTTGAGGTCCCTTCCAATCCCTAATGATTCTATGATTCTATGATTGTATGATATTCTCCACAAAATGGGCAAGTGAGAATGTCTAGCTTTGTCCAGCATTCACCCCATGGGAGGCTTTGGGAGAAGAAAATTATGCACTTTGGTAAACTGACAATGTAAAATGGCTGAAAATGGTCTCTAATGTTCCAGGGCTCATCTGCCCTTAGTATATTTTCTCTTGCAGGCACCCTATTGCTTCACTGGTCTTTAAAGCAGTTACCAGACCTCCAAATGTCTCTCACACATAGCATGGCAGTAGGATGACTGCATTGAGGGTGCCAATGCATCAGCTGGTATGTGGCCATTTTACAAGTGGCTGCTTTTGTTGCCTTTCACTGCAACAGCTCTGCTGAGTCAGCAGCAATTTCTTGGTGCTTCCTACATTCCAAACATGTGGCTGCTCTGCCTCTGGAAGGTGAACAGTCCTCTGAACAGTCCTCTGGTCTGTCATCGTCTTGGCCTCCTTGGGAACTCCAAGGGACCAGTCTCAGGGACACCTAAATCCAAGTTTAAGCCATATGTTTGGGAGAAGGGAGGGAGAGACATGAAGTCACAAAACCCCATTGGCTGTGATGCCTTCAACAGATTTTGGAATTGCTGAACAGTGTTGCCTGGGTGTAGATTTTTTGCTTAGGTTCAGCTTAAGGAATTGCAGCTTGAGAAGAGCCAGTGTTTAAAATGGTCCTTAAAAAGAATTTTAGTTCTTGTCCTTACCAGAAATGGATGATGCAGGTGTAATGGGTTCAGTAACAGACCTTAATAATCTCTGAGTCACCATTACACAAATGATTCTTTCTTTAAGTTCTAAAACCATTTGTCCAAGTTTCCCTTTGCTTCAATTTTATTTATTTATTTTATTTTTTAATTTTGAGAAGCAGTTAAGTACCCTGTTCCCTTATCAGGATTTTATGTCTCCTTAATATGTCTGCTGTGGTTATAGGACAAACCCTTCAGAGTGCAACCTGAGCCCTCTTGGACTTCACTAAATTTGTTTATGAGCAAGAAGGAGCTGGGACGAGAGTTTATGGTTTCTCTTTAACTTAAATTGACAGTTACATAACAGGTCTGGCTGAAGAAGAAAACAACTGATTTAACTATCATGAAATTAATAATTTTGTAATTGACTTTCTGAGCTTTAAACAGCGTAATTTTAAAGCTCCTAAGAGCACCCATGAACATAAGCTCTGAAAATGAGCAAGTTCTGACCAGCTAATGACAGTTTACTGTGTTGGAATCTAATTAAAATTGTTTGTGAGATAAAGCCCTATTGTTCCTCTAAGGGGCCGGTCAGCAATTTTTTTTTTTAATTAATGTAAGTTTCTGCTTATTATGGATGGATAAGCATCCAGTTTCGAAATATAATCCCCTTTGAACAGTTAATATTTCCTTTACTCATCCCAGCAGCCATTTTCCTTGTGACCTCTCTTATGAAGTCGACTCAAATACTTCAGCTAACCATAGTCTTTACCTGGGTGCACGCATTCTCCTGTCCTTACACATCTCTGTGTTGAAGAAAACTGCTGTACCTGCTGCACATTGGCTTGAAGGAGGTCTCCTAAGCGCTCCACGAGCTCAGTGAAAGTAGGTCTTTCTGTGGGCACTCCATGCCAACAATCCAGCATTGTCTGGTAGCTAGAAAAAAAACCCCACAGGAATTAGAAAAAGGAGAGCATCGTTGCTTCCAAGCTCTTTCTTGCTGCTGCTGCTTGGTTTGGTCATTGTTTGGATAGCTCTGGGTTCAAATCTCCACGTGGTGAAACTCTTTTCTGGTTTCCACGTGGGATGCATTCCCAACCCCCCACCCCCCCAACCCCCTCCTCTATTACTCCTGTTTTTCTTTCCACTTGACTAAAAATTTGACTGATAGGCTCCACTGATGGTGCAGAAATGGTTCTGGCAGTTCTGGCTGACTAGTCATTCTCACAGATTTGGAAATCAAGGCAAACACAGGAGTGTCCTGAGCTGAGACTCAGGAGCTACAGCTGCATGGGGACATTGGTTAATCACAAAACTAGGAGCTCTTACACTTCTGGAGTAGAGTACTCTGGAGATCTCATCCGGGTTCCTTCTTTGAGCCGTCGGCAGAAGTCCTCATCTATCTGCACTCCAGGGTATGGTGAGGCACCTGATGGGAAACAGAAAAAGGAAGCTTCAGGGTGGCACAGTCTCCATTTCCCAGTCCAGTAGTTAAACACAGACCAGTGGTTTTTGTTGAGCATTCAAGATTATCTCAAGTCCAACAATAGTAGAACTAAAGCAAACAATGGATTGCAATCACCATCTACATGTTTTGTTTGGAAACCTCATACAGACTTAACCTATCTCTTCAGAGGTTTCAGTCAGGCTGTCTCCTCTACATTTTTTATATAACCAGGAGCATGCCAAGGTAAAATATGGCAGAAGCAAATGTTATTAGAGACTTTAAATGACCTCTTGGTCAGTGGTAGAGAAGTTCCAGCTCAATTGTTCAATTGTTATGTACTGGTTGCCAAAGTGTCAGTCCTCCCATATCTGCACTAAGTGAATACACATGGAGTAATAAGTGCTGCTTCTTGATGATTCATTGCCTTAGAATCTCTGGCCTCTCTGGCATCTGTAAGTGCAGAGAAAGCTCCTGCAGAAGGATTTGAGAGCCTGCTCTGCAGTTGTCCTCTCCTGGCTGCCCAGTTTAACATTGTCTGTGCATTACTCAGCCCTATGGGTAATGTTTCCTTGAAAAACGACCTTCCAAATTGTTAGCCTTGTTTTGTTATGTGAGTGTGCCTTTAGTGCTGTTTGTTTTCAGGGCCACTTAATTGTTAGTGGGAAACCTGGGAGGACAGTTCCTGGCAACCATAATTGCTTCTGAGAGGTCGTATTCTGTAAAGGCACTGGTGGTGTTCTGTAACTTGTACAAAAATTGGCCCAGCAGTCATCAAAATGGACAGAGACTCAGTTCACCTTCCTGTGTTGTCTCCAGAGGAGTGGCTGGTGTGGATGTCTGTGTGCACTGAGAGCACTCATCAAGTGATGAGCATGTTGTGCCCTTTGCTGTGTGACATCTGCATTCCCAGTGCACCATAAATAAGGGAAACAAATATCTAATTTGGGATAGTGCTCTGGCATCTGAGCAACCCAGACCTCACAGATGAAAATCAGGAGATGCCTGCATGAAGTCCAAAGATTGGCTGAACCTAATGGAAAAAAATTGATCAAGTCTTAACATAGAGGATAGAATGGAATGTGTGTCCAGCCCTTGAAGAATCTCTATAGGATTCATCAACTATAACATGCCTGCCTATTTGGTGCAGTCTTTCCCTCATTTCTGTGATGCCCTTGGGGCACAGCGAGCACAGCAGAAATCTTTGAGATAACAGCAGTGAAGAGCGGGCCAAATTTCCACAATCATTTTAGAGGCCCTGAGTAACCTGCTTTAGTGAAGGCGTCCCTGCCTCTGCAGGGGGGTTGGAAGTAGGGAATCTTTAATGTCCCTTCCAACTCTGGCCAATCTGTGATTCTGATCCTCTGTAACCTGACCACTTGGTTACATTGATTAGTGGTCCATCCTGGCCAAGTCATTTCCAGTAGGAGGAGCTGGACGAGTCAGTAAAAAACCAAGAGCTCTTATACTTCTGGAACAGAGTACTCTGGAGATCTCCTCTGGGTTCCTTCTTTGAGTGAAGAATAGTGTGAAAGTACAACAGAAACCCTGAATTCTATAATATCACTGACCACATCTGGCTCATGAACATACTGTAGATTATTGGTAAAAATTAGTCTTGCAAATGCATTGGTTGCAACTGAGCCCTTAAGAAGAACACAGTAGAATTGAGTGAGTAGGATGGAGAATTCCACTTGATCTCACAATCAGAGTTACCTTTCTTTGAGCACATCACTGATAAGCAATACAGTGGTGAGAGCAAGTACAGGGAAGGCTAAGAACAATAATCCCGTATTGCAGAATCTTTTGGTAGTTCGTATTTCGACTGGTGCTGACTTTCTACCATCCAGAGGCAGTTCTGGTCACATAAACAAGGTGCCCTCCCTTGTCCACCTCCACGCACCATTGTTCTTCATCTGGACTATGTGATAACCCTTATAGCTTGGATTTGGGACATATGGTGTGAGGTCTACACATGATGTTTTCCTTGGGGGAAATCTCTTCCCAGCTGCTCAAAGATGTGATGTGGCAGCACTCATTTGATCTTGGGGGTTTTTTTTAGTAGGATAATAAGATGCTGATGTTATACTATCAGGCACAGCTTGTTTACATAATTATCTTTGATTGCTTTTTGAACGGAGCACATTTACATTCCAGGAGGCACTGACATTCTGTAATTCACCATGGAAGCCTTTTCAGGATGTATTAAACTTTGCTAGCGCTACCTGACAGGAGCTCTGCCACCCCTGTTTAAATAATGCAAAGCTCAACGTGATCTCAGACCCAAATGAAAATTAAACGGGCTCTCAAGTCCTGGTTTTCCTGAGTATCACCAAAATGGATCCAGTCTGCCTCAGCCTTCCTGAAGGAAGCCTGCAGTGCTTCATTCAGCTTCTGACCCTAGAAGGCCCCGTGTCCAAACTCAGTTGTGCATTTTACCCACCAGGATTTTTTTCCCTTTTTTAGAGGGTGCTAAGTCTGTGTGACCCAGTAAAAAGCAGCAGCTGTAAATGGGAGCCAAAACATACCCTGTAGCAACGACAAATCACTTCCATACTCTGGCTCTCAACGAGCTGTAAAACTTTTATATAAGAGAGTTCAATCAATGACACAAATCCTTAATTAAATATTTATCATGTGAGCTGCAGACATGAGTAGTTGCCAAACCGCAGCCATGCCTGGATGGATCTGTATGAAAAACCCTCTCAGAGAAGACATCTGCTTTTGAGTCCGTGCCACAGACTGAAGAAAGTGGTTTGTGTTCTACATCAGAACAAGGGCAGAGGCTGCTCTATGGATGGCAGCCCCCAGAGTAATTGAGTAGATTCCTCTGAATTCAGAAGAGGACAGACTATTGTTCTGAGTAAGCACCTTCATTAAGAGGAGAGACTCTCTAAAAGTTTAAAGAAACCAGATCTATGATTTTTAAAAACAGAGATGAATTTCAGGGACTGTATTTTCATTGTTATCAGTCTATAAACATTTTTGGTTCACTGGGTTCCTCAGAGATGCCCAGTGGAGATGCTGTCCCCTCGTGTTAATGGTACTACATCTTCCTGAATAATCGGTTAGAACCAGGATGTGGCCGGTGCTTTTGGGGCTTCATCTTTCTGGGAGTTTTCAATACACAGGGAGAAGTTGATGCTGTCACACAGCCGTGAAGATGTTACACCAGAGTAACAAAACTCTGAATAAACAGGACTGAACTCTGGGGACAGCAGGAACTGCCACCCTTTCTAACCTTCCGAGGGAGAACTTTCTGTTTGCTTGAAGTAAAATCCAAATCAAAGGCTGGGACTGAAATGGGATTGTGATCTTTGCAGCCAGCCCTAAAGAAAGATTAGGCTAGAAACAGCTCTAGACTTTTAATCCAGATCTAGACTTGACATCTTGAGTCTGATTATGATCCATGTTTCCAACTGATCCATGAGCCAAAGATAGTAAGAGATTACAGAATTTACTTTAAAACTCAGCAGCTTCAGTTGACAACACTTGTTGTTTTCTTTTGTCTGTGAGTGCTAATTAAAAATCCAGAGCTGATGTTCAAGGAACACAAAACTCACCACTTGGCAAAGTCCAACCATCTGTCAGACTGACCTGACTTTACACTGGATCTGCACTGAGCGCTTGGACTAACCAGAAACACGGCACCACGTTCTCATCCCTTGTCAAAACCCTTTCTTAACAACAGAGTCGTAAAAAAATAAGGTTTAAATTCTTTCGTACCTAGAGAAAATATTTCCCACAGCAGCACTCCAAAGGACCACACATCACTCTGCGTTGTGTAAATTTTGTCGAAAATAGCTTCTGGAGCCATCCATTTGAGTGGAAGTCTTGCCTAGGAAGGAAAAGACGCAACGTGTGGCCAGAGCTGTTGTCAGTCTGCCCAACTCCAAGGAAATAAAGCCATGAGATGAACATTTTGGGGTTCTTCCACTTACATCTCCTTTTCGTACGTAGTCAGGGTCTTTATAAATATCCCTGGCTAGTCCAAAGTCGCAGATCTTCACCACGTTGTTCTCTGAAAGAAGGATGTTCCTCGCTGCCAAGTCCCGATGAATACACTGTGAGGAATGAGGACACCAAGATCAGAGGGGCTTCCTGAACAAGCCCCTGCTAGAGCTGAAAGGGTGAGACATTCTTTGGAAGTGGGAAGATAAATCAACTTTTGTCACGAGCAAATTAGAGCAGGAAAATGTGTGTAAGAGTCTGCTGCACTGTCAAAATGAGAAGTGTACTGTTGAAAGAGAAAAGAGCTCGGGACAAGCCAAGTGTTACCTGCTAGAGCAGCATCCTCTATAGCAGATCCTACAGGAATACGTTCAGGTGAGTTTGGAACGTCTCCAGAACAGGAGACTCCACAACCTCTCTGGGCAGCCTGGACTAGGACTCTGATGCCCTCACTAGGAAAAAGTATCCCTTATGTTTAGATGGAACCTCTTGTGTTCCAGTTTGTGCCCATTGGCCCTGTCCTATTGCTGGGCACCACTGTGAAGAGCCTGGTCCCATCACTGTGACTCTCATCCTTTAGATATTTGTGTGTGTATTTGTAATCTCCGTGTCTTGGTAGCTAAGTGCAGGCTCTGAGCTTTCTCTGTGCTTTGGGGTGTGTGTTGTGCTCAATCTACTTGAAACGCAGGCTACAAACATCCTCATTTTGTATCTAAAAGGGGTTCTAACTTTGCTGATTGTTTCCAGCATCGCTGACAAGCTAGATAAATAGCTGGCTACTCCCTCTTTGTTGTTCAGTAGTACTTTAGTTAACCAGACCAGCAGGATTTTTCTCTTTGAGAAGGATTTTCTGCATTTATTTATGAGACAGTTCCACAACTTGTCTCACAATCTGTATTTGCTCTTCCTATCCAAACTCTCATGTTACAGATGCCAGTCCTTGTAGCCAAGATACTCCTTCACAGCCCCTTCAGAGCTACTTATTTCTTAACCAGCAGAGCTAGTGTGATCTCCAACACTAAGAGCAGAAAGTAGATTGGTCAGCCCCCAAAGTGTATTTTGATTTCTTCATGTCAGATACTTATGATTCAGTGAAAGAAGTTCAGCCCTGACGTTTCAAGGAGCTCACTTTGCGGGAGGCGAGAAACTCCATGCCCTTTGCCACTTGGAAGCTGTAGCAGATCAGATCCTCCAAAGTCAGAGGCCGCTTGTAGAGATCCTCAGCATCTAGGAGAGATCACAGGCATAGCAAAACACTACAGCAACAGCTCGAAACTTCTTTTGCCACTAGTGCCACTTGCTGATGACCCCAGTCCTGTGTCTGAGCACTGGTCCATGAGTTCTCTGCTAGGATTGTTGTTTTAGGAACCACTGATCCAGTGGCAGGAGATCAGATGATTAAAAAAGTTCCATCCACCATTTAGCTATGAGGAAAACAACATCTGGGGATAAAAGAGGGAAATTGTTTAGAATGTGACTTGACTGGGGACAGCCTGGCCCCACAATTCAGTAAACCAGTAAAATGTTTCTGTCACTCCACTTACAGAACAGGAACAGCTTTTTTGAGCATCTGCTACTGCAGACCTCTTCTTGTGAGAGCAGTGGAGTGGGTCAGGGGCAAGAAGAAACATTTGGGGTTCAAGGGACAAGCCAGGCTGTGTGAGGGCTTGTAAAGTCTGTGACAGCGTGTGTGGCTCTGGCCAAGTAGAGGAAATCTTCACAAGGATAGGTTAGGTAGGTTTCTTTTACCTTCTTCATCATCTTCAGAATCACTGTAACTCTTATCTTCAATAAACCCGGAGCTGGCAGAGCTTCCTGTGCTGGCTACACTCTCCAGGCGCCTCTTGATCAGTTCAGTCAAATCACTGTTGGACTCATCCAGACTTTTTTCTGCTTGAACAGAGTTTTCCTGCGACTAGAAATGGTGTAAAAAAAATGGCTTTTAGATACGTAAGGGAATGGCATGTGGAGAGTGTCCTCTGAAGATCAGCTCAAAGAATGCTTGAACATGATGTTCTCTCAATAGCAGAATTATGAAGCCAGGTTTCCTCTCTATTGATACAGGACCTCCCATTTTGCTGACAGCAATGAAATTTCAATGGAACAGCAAGTGGCTTTGGGTACCTGGGGGCTAGTGGGTCTAGAAAGACAAATCCCCAAACAGGGCTTGTGTTTTGGGAGGGTTCACCTCCTCCTCGTTCAGTTAATTCTAGTTTTCACTACTGCTTGTTTCCCCCCTTGTGCTGGTTGTATCTCTTAAGTAATTTCCTGCTTCTCTCAAAAACACTGGATTACTTGGGTATTTGCAACTAGTTGTTTAGTAGGTGCTAGAAGAGGATGGGAGCTAAATCCTACAGGGAAGGAAATGTCCTTTCGTTGCTGATAAAGACTGATGATATGCGGTGAGAAAATCAAGTACTGTTACAACACCCAGCTGCCCCAGTGCAGTGGTCAGTGGTTGTCCATTCTCTGCCAGCCATTGATTTACCTTGTACGCGATGAAATCTCCTCGTTTTCCTCTCAGATAGTTGGACAGATTTCCATATTTGCAGTATTCTACGATGACCATTAAGGGACCTAAAGAGACAGTGAAAGTCAAGTGAGATTTGAAGGACTCTCAAGCACTTAATAACAACTTCTCCTCATAAATCCTCCTCGAAAAAAGTAAATACCGTCATTGCTATTACACAGAGGAGGAAATGAGGAACCATTGACACTCCAGAGGAGAAGGGAGCACTGTAATGATTCTTACTTGATACTTATTAAATAACTATAAATAAAGGAAAACTCAGAATGATGAATAAGAATATAGAGTCCCATCTGCTATTGAGGTTGTTTTACTCTACACAGCTGTAAAGCTCCACTTAGTGATTTACTAATGGTTTTTAAATGCCTCCTATACGTGGTCTCTCTTTATTTTCCTTCCTCCTTGTGAAGCACAGGCTATGCATTAGTTCTCACTGCCTAACATCCCTCAGCCAAGGTGTTGTTTGTGGTTTACTGTTAAAATAATGTTCGTGCGTACTCAATACCAGTCCTCAGCAGTATCTGATTCCATCAAATCAGTTACTGAGGGAGGTGGGTTTCACTCTTTGGGAACATGGTAGCATTGGTGAACCAACTCCCTTAATTTGTTTAACCCTGGTTTCCTTGCCCTCAGCTCTCCTCAGTCTCTCCTTTGGGGATGGTTGCGAAGGTTCACTGTGAGCAGTAAAAAGGTATCTCAAGAATTGTTACCCTGATGTTAATGCACAGCATCATAAGAGATGAGGATGCTTTGCATGACAGATGGAAAGGGATGTTTTGGTGACAAAATGCTAAGACTTATGGAGTCCTCTGTTTAAATCCACTCCTTTCAACTGAGCTGATTGTGCCAGCTCAGGCCCTGCAAAGTCCATGCTGTTGTTCAAGTAGCTGAGAGCTCAGCCTGCTGCATCCTCCTGATAAGGCAGGGAAAGAGAGGGAGCACAACCTTTGAAATGGTCAGTGGTGCCTATGTGGAGGAAATGGGCACCTAACTGCAGTTAAGGGTCCTGCCTCCCTGCAGTCCCGTTTGTAAACAAGCTGACAAAGGACAGAGAAACAGAAAACTGCAGGGGTGCCACTGACTGGGATACATCAGAAGATGTATCTGAAAAGCTTTTCTTCTCTGCTCCTTATTTACCAAGAATTCCTCACCTCCAGCTTTGGTGCAGGCTCCCAGTAGGTTGACAACGTTCAGGTGATGCCCTATGTGGATGAGGATCTTCAGCTCAGACATTAAAGCCTTGCATTCATTAGTAGTTGCACATTCTGCTTAAGATAAACAGGAAGAAAATCATCTTTACACAACAGGATATTTTTGACAGGACAGAGCAAGATACTGTTTATACTTGGAAACAAAACCCATCCAGGTTCCTTGCAGTCTCTTTGCTTTCCAGACCTGTAAGCAGATAAGAATTCATCTGTTTCATTGTCTGTTGACCTTTATGAAGTGAAATAACACTTTATCTTTTGAGTGACTCTTCCTCTCTGTCATGGGTTATGGAGGGTTACTGACCCGCAGGGGAACCAGCCTTCACAAGGACTGAGTTTTGCAAGATTAGCAAAGGGACAACCAACCACTCCAAGCAGCAGCAGCACACAGCACGTGTGCCTCATCTGTAATGGTGACATGTGGTTTCATGTTCCTTACGGTAGCTCAGAATGTATTTGCCCAGAGAATTGAGCTGCTCTCCGCTGCATGTGGTGGACTCCAACACAGTCTCTAAGCTGTCTCCAAAAATGTATTAGAGAACATCCAGCATTGCTGAATCTCAGCCCTGTGGTATCACTGACCAAAACGTACATGCAGAGGGGATCACATTTGTGTGTGACCATGAACTGAACCCTGGGCTAGCCAGTATCCTGCTGTTTAAATCTCCTTTGCTGCCAAAGCCAAGGAAGACCATCATAGACCAGAACAGCAGCTCAGTGCTGGGTCATTCCCTCAGCCTTCCCTCCACAACTGTCACCATTTGTTTCAACAAAAGGAGCTGTTTCCTCTGCTCTTGCCTTTGCATCATGTAAGATTTATACATGAAGAAACAGTTATATAAGATTATGTGGTGTCACAAGTGTGACTCCTTCATCTCTTTGTAGAATAAAGAAGGAGCTACTCCAAGCACAACAATTCATCACTCAGTGTTTGTAGATGAGGCTGTACCATGGGTGGTGCTATGCCTGATTTACCCTGGCAAAATCTAAAGAGACCAACTTCAGGAGTGTTTCAAATGGTCTCACACAACAGGTTTTAGCCTTCAGCCCAGAAGTGATGCCAACCTGCTTCTGGGAAATGACAGATAACTCTGGAATTCCAGAAATGCAGACATCTCCAGAGCCCCTTTTATTTTTTATCTGAATGAATTGACTCACACTAGAAAATCTGCTTTATTGAAGAAAGTGATAAATTATGGACATGTTAGTTGGGGAGGGACAGGTTAGAGCAGGAGGCTGCTGCCTCCATTGGGGGAGAAAGATGTCAAATGATGGAGGTACTGTCAAACAGTTGTTGGATATGTTCAGGCAGGGTGGAGTTGACGTGAGGGTCAGTTGGCAAGTGCAGCATGGAAGAGAATGCAACTGCAGAATGATCTGGGCTCTGGAGTAAGTTTGGGATGGAGGAGGGAATATGGCTGGATCATGGACTTCTCAGATACTTCAGGGCTCTGGAGACGGATATGGAACAAAAGAAACAACAGCAGGAGCAATGATCTGAAGATCTACTGACTAATCTAGAGATGAGAGAGCTGATTTGCAGAGGTAATAAATGGATGTCTGTGAAAAGTCAGAGAGATGGAAGCAGCAGAGCACAGGGAAAGACAGGCAGTGACAACACACTGAATACCATGCTAGAAGCTCCTCAATTGTGGCATTGCAGGGGTTAACAGTGTCATGCAGCAGCAATGCAGAGCAATGTGGGCTATGAAAAAGCATCCAGGGAGCATGACTGTACGTTTGAAATACTGCTACGTGAGCCCTTAAAAACCTCCAGCCTAGGGAGTCAGTGTTCTGGCTGATGCATTTACTCATGAGGTGTCTGCAGAGGCTTTGTATGTAAATAAAATATGCAGGACTAGACCCCAGGTTTCCCCTCTTCCCCACCACCAAATGCGAGAAGCTTTCCTTAATTTCGATAATTGCAAGCAAGTCAACTCTAATGCACTCCCTCAATGTTGCTTTTTTTCAACCCCTTGTACTGTTCTACATCTGGAAGGGTCATGATCGAAGGCTTAGATCCAATTTCAGACTATCTCATGTAATTACATTCTGTAATCTGTTTCGCTCATAACCCTCACAGACCTGGAAGCTGCTGTTTTCCTCCTCTAGGAATACAAGACTTAATCAGCAGCGCAGCACGGAGCCTGCTTGCCATTTCCTACACATTAACATTCACCCTATAATAACTAATTGCTCCCATATGACAAACCCACTCCCTTCTTAACACAATGAGCTTGGGACTGGTTTGGAGCTGAGAACTGGAAACCTCATTGCCCACAGGTTCCCTGATGAGTCTGGTGAGAATCTCAGAGGGATATGTATGTACCTTTCAGCATTTTTACGGCAACTGTTTTGCAGGTTGAAGATTTATCAATGCCAAAAGCAGACGCCTCCACCACCTTCCCAAAAGCACCATGACCCAGTGTTTTACCTAGAGAAGCAAGAGTCAAGAGTGAGCCAAAGGGGACTTACGACAGTTCTGCATCAGGTAAGAGGGAGGGAGACATGCGTTCTCAGCTGTGCAAGACATACAAGGCTCCGGTGCCCAGGCACAATGTACACGTAGACTGATAGCCAACAGCTGCCTGTATCACATTCTTTATAGTCTATGGATATAAACGATTTGATTTATATCCATGTGACTTTCATGCAATACGGTGTGGGACAGAACAGAGCAGAGTAAATAAATCTGCATTCAGCTGAAGGCAAGGCTGGATACATCTATTTGAGGGTAAAAAACCATACCTGTGATCGTCCTGAAGCCCAGAAAATCCAGAACTTGGGTTTAACATAGAATTGTGGAACCCTGATCTAGGTACATGATTCATACAGAAACAATCAGCTAGGGCACTTGGGCAGTTAGAACCCTTTTAGCCCTTCAATTGTAGACTTTTATTTGACTTAAAAGCTGTGCTAAATGGAATTGAAGATGTTAGTCTTTCTGTGTTTTCCCTTTCATTTGGTTTTTCAAGCCTGTGTTACCCAGTGTGCTCCAAGGGCTCTGACCCACAGTGCAGCAGAGTACACATGGCATCACGGTCTGGCTTTTTGATTCTGCTGGTTTGACCCCATGTTCTGCCATTGTCTCAATTCTGTTGTCATTTTTGTCTGTCTTCTTCCTTCTATATTTTCCCACTAGAGCACCAAGAGCACATAGGAATGCAGATTCAGTGCTGCTCTCCTCACGGCACATAGATGTTCCTGTTTGCCTGTACAAACACAACCTGCTTTGTTCATTCTCTTGCTTTGCGGTGCAGTGAGCTGAGCTGCTGAAGGGAATTTGGTTCATCTTTTCAGTGATGCGTTCACATGATTGATAAAGGAATTGATTTTCTGATTACTTGATAGATGTCTTCAAAATAAAATTCACTGCAAGACTGCCACCTTCCAGACAGACACCTCTTCCCCTCTAAGGTCATGAGATCCCACTTTTGGCAGGGAAGCATCTGCAGGTACCTTTCTACCCTGTCAAGAGTTTGGCTTCACTTCTCCAAGAAGGAAGAAGAGGTGGGATCTATTTGGGAGACACAGCATCTTGGTTTTTCTTCCCAAATCTCTCACATCTTTGTTTTCCTCCCACCCCATTAAGAATGATTCTGAATTCTATGACTCATGGCCAGTTCACCCTAGTTCACTGGCACTAAATGATTTGTTGGGTTATGACAGTAGAGCCACAGACAGAAAGGAGCATCAAAACCCTTCGGCCTTTGGGCAGTCACACCCAAAACACTCACCCAGCCGCAGTCTGTCTCTTGGAAACTCCCATTTACTGCTGTCATAGGGCAGACGGTCACACTGCTCGTCAAGAGGCATTTCCTCGGGATCCATTATAATTGACAGGTATCCTGTTTTGATGTCAGTAGCATCAGGCTGAAAACAAGGCATGGAGAAAATAATTCTCAGTGTTTATTTACCCTGCAATTCTAATGGGACAGAGCTATTGTCTATGAGACTGAGCACTGGCTGGGGAGGTCCCCCAATTCCAGACTTAGCTCTGAAATTAATTCTGAACCACAAATGCATCAGCTTATTTTATATCTGAGAAACAAATATTTATGTATTTCTACCACTCCTGGGTGTTGGGAAGAGACACTGATTGATGCTGGTAAACACTCTGAGGACACAATATCCATCACTCTCTTCTCTCTGTTAAAGGAAATCGGTGTTTTCCAATGGGAACTCCATGAGTTGCACTTCCCAGTGGCATTTTCAGAGTGTCTCATGAAAAAACAGACATAAATTCCTCAGTATTTTAGTGAGTCACAGCAAGACTTGAAGACAAAATAAGGGGGTGGTTTTAACTCCGTCCTAGAGCCAATATCTTAGAATCTTCCTTCAAACCAGCCCCACATGTCAGAGAAATCTTGTTGGACAAGTGCCGAAATCAGACCTAATTATAGATAGATTTTAGAGGATTGGGTTAGTTTCCTTAATCTCGCAAACCGCTTTGATTGAGGAGCCTGTGACTGATTCCTCTGTGACCGAGGAGCTAGATTTTATTGATCCATGGGAGAGGGTAGAAACCTCACAAATACAAGTGATCTCTTGAGAAGTCAAAGGACTATCAGCAAAAACCTTGGACTGCAATTTTATAGGAACATTTTGCACAACTTTTCTACCATCTGCCCCAAACGTTCATCCCCAAACTCTGATGCTACAAACATACTGGACCCAGTCTCAGACCCTTTGTGCAATACAGCAGCTCTTACTTTTCTCAGTTTTCGAATGAAGAGAGTGAGAAGAAGCCAGAAGAGGGTAGCAGCCAGACCAGTACAGACCAAAATGATAACTTCAATGTTGGACTTCTCCTCAGAACCTGGACATTAAATATAGAAACCCAAACGTGAAATGTAGCCAAAACCCATGACTGAGCAGTATTTCTCCTCGGCCCAACACAAATCTGCATTTCACTGTAGCTTGGACCTCACCTTGTATTTTGACGAAGGCTGACGTGCTGTCCTGGCCCATGTCGTTAGAGGCTCTGCATTCATAGAGCCCTTCATCGTCCTTTTTCACTCGCTCGATAACCAGGGTATTGTTTTCCATGGAAATTCCTGTCATAAGGGACTTTGGTTAATTTTACAAGTGCTTTTAGGAGCTAGAGAACTGAAAGTCATCTCTGAACCATGCAGGCCTGGGGACATTTCAATGCTGTCTTCCTCACTGTGGTCTGGGAACAGCCCTCCCCTGACAGGATTTTTCTCCTCAATACCTACGTGAATCAGGGAAGAGGTTGCCTAGATATAACCTAGGTGAGGCTTTTCTACCTTTAATTTTCCTGATTAATTTTCTATATTTCCTTTTTCCTGATTCATGGCACAAACCCAAGAGCTGCTCTGTTTCACCAGGGATGTTTTTGAGGCAGAAATACAGAAATGAGTCAGGCTTTGGATGCAAAAGGGAAGGACATTTTGAGATTGTAGCTGTTCTGTCTACTTTTCCTGTGGTTGTTAACGAGAGTTCTACACATAACTTGCCATGCACTGTGCTGAAATATTTACCCCGAGGTGTTTTTTTGCAAATATTTTATTTATGTTTCCATTGGTTGGATGAGTTACATGCTTGTCCCTCTAGAATTATTTATAAAATTTCAGTAGCTATAAAGAGTTTCTCTCAGAACAGTCTGAGCTGAATTATGAATGATCCTGGATTTCCTACCAAGTGCAAGATGCAAAATTAAAGTCACAGGACCAGGTACTGCCATGGGATTCTCCATGATCTACAGGAGATGTCCAGACAGAGAGCTAAGAAGGAGTTCCAGGCTCAGGTATGGGAGCCTGTGGTAGCAATGTACTGGTGCTATTCTGTTCCAAATGAACTGAGGGCACATTTGGGTTTGCATGTGTGTTCCTGGGGTTGAGTGTTGCCGGGGTTCTGTGTTCCAGGACTTGTGAGTTCCTGAGGGTGTGTGTTACTGGAGTTGAGTGTTCCTGGGGTTAAGTGTTACTGGGGTTCTGTGTTCCAGGGCTTGTTTATTCCTGGGCTTGTTTATTCCTGGGGTTGTATGTTCCTGGTGTTGTGTGTTCCTGGGTTTGTGTGTTCCAGGGGTTGTGTATTCGATCCTGACTCAGCTTGTGGCACCACAGAGTTGTAGGCCCTCTGTTTGTGGGGTACCTGTGAGCCTGTTACCATGTGTTCTTTACAAAGGCACTGCACACTTAGGGAACAAGGACACCCACCTGAGGCTGCTGAAATAGGGTAACCATTCTTTCTCCATGTGATCTGAGGTTCCGGTGTCCCGCTGACTTTGCACTCCAGAACAATCTTCCCACTGATGTTAACCTCCAGGTCCGTGAGGTTCTGTATCACATACGGTGCTGCTCTTGCTACAGTCACAAAAGAAAACCACAGTAAGATTTCAGCAGGCATCTTCCTCAGCTCTGCCGTCTTCTCTTCTTTGGCTGCCTTCATGGCCTCTCTGGGCTGGAAGTGGCAAATATTTGGTTGATGAGTGGTAGCAGAAATCCCCCAAAAGCTTATGGGTGAAGGGGGTGAGTTTGTCTGATTTTCAAAGTGACTAAGCTTAGATTTCAGCTTCAGCTCGAACCTGCTTGAGTTGCTCATCTTCTGTAGAAAACAAAGAGCAGCGAGTGGGTAGAGAACTGCAGAGTGAATTTGAAAAAAGAAAGGAGGAGGCAAAGAGGAAACAGATCTAAGGATTTTGTGTGTCCTCCACTGTGAATGCAGTCATCTACTTATTACAAAGCAGGTTAACCTCCACTTTATGTTCATAAAGGTCCAGGGAAGCAACAAATAAAATTGCAAGCCCAGCATAAGAAATGCAGAAATCCTGCAGTAAGGGCTGCACCTGATGGCTGTTAGTGCATGGAAAGGACCTTGGTGTAGGGATTGGCCCGGAGAGGCATTTCCTTCTGTGTTCTCAGAGGACTAGCCTTTCTGACACTTGCCAGACAAATAACAGACCCCAGTAACAGACAGAAGAACAAGCTCGAGGTTCCAGTTCCCCTGTGGATGCATTCCCAGTTTAGCTGTGTTTTTCTCATAGCCATCATGTGTAGGTGTCTGTGTGGGTGGAAATTTGACTACACGAATAAAAATATCTGCCAGGGGAGAGAGACGTATATTGCCTGAAAGCAGAGAAAGCCCAGATGATCCTGGCAGGTGGCTCCAGTGCTGGCTGGGGAAAAGCAAAACCACTGGTGCTCTGTAGCACTGGGGTGAGATTCCTTCAGGGAGAGGTAGGTGCTCCAGCCCCTTCTTGAAATAAATCAGCTCCCCCTGAGGTGGTGGAGCCACGCGAGCCATGTCTGGGCTGTGAGTGAATGTTCCTTCCCTGTGTGCAGGCTGGCACAGAGTGGGAAGTCTCTACCGGAAGAGGTGTCCAGCCAAAGAAACCAGGCTTTGGGGTCTTTATTAGAATCATTTTTATGAACATAAGAGAGTTGGGAGGTTGGATATAAGAAAACACTGTTTTCACAGCAACATGCATCCCACGTACCCAGAATGAATGGCTCATGGCACTTGGTTACGCGCTTGACCAGTGACATTTGTGATTACACCTGCTGGGTCCAGATCTCCTTAGGTATCTGTGCCATCCTGTAAGGCAGTTCTCAAGGGGGTGGTACGGGGGCGGAGATTGCCGCGGCTAGCGGGGAGATTTAAACGGAGCAAAGCCGTGCAATCGGCAGTTCCTGTGCTGGGAGCAGCAGGCTGCGTGTGGCTACGTGCTCGCTGAGGTACGGGGGTGGGCTGATTTTTACTAAAAAAAAAAACCCCCGCCAAAAAACACGACCCAAACCCTAACCTGCTAGCCACAGTAGGTGAGCATAATGGTCTCCACCTGGCAGAAGAAGGGAAGACTCCTGGTGCCAGCTAAGATGGAGGTGGGAATGCAGACAGAGGGTGGAATGAAACAGGCTAAGACGCAGACCACAGACTGCAGTGAATGCCTCAGTCTATCCTCTGTACCAGGGAATTGTATGCGCTGTGAACAGGTAGATTTCCTACTGAGAAGAGCAGCACAGCTGGAGGATGAAGTTGAACGACTAAAGGAGGAAGTTCATTGGCTTAGAAATATCAGAGAATCAGAAGATGAGATAGACAGGTGGTACCAGGCTCTGGCAGCCCCAATGGAAAGGAAGGTTTACCCATTATCAGACACCGGGGTTCACGTATCCCCTGTATCTACCCCCTGTCAGGTTGCAGCCAGTAACTCAAAGGAAAAGAGGGAGGGGAGGCTAGAGCACAGCCAAGGCAGTAAAGAAACTCCTGCCTTGTCCATCTCCTACCCTTCGAAATCCCCCTACAATGAGGGGCTGTGGCAACAAATTCCCACCCGCCATGGTGGGTGTGTTACCTCAGTCATTAACAGCACTCCCCCGGTTCCTTTGCAGAACAGGTTCGATGTCCTGCAGGTACAACTGGCCAGTGAAGAAGGTGAAGTATACAGCTTGGAGGATATCCCAAAATTAAAGCAGCCTAAGCCCTCCATACAAACATCTTGCATTAAAAAAAGAGAAGAGTTATTGTCATAGGTGACTCCATTTTGAAGGGTGTAGAGGGCCCAATATGCTGACCTGACCCACTCCAGAGGGGTGTTAAGGTAAATAATTTATACACAACCAGCAGGAACTGGAAGTGTTCAAGGTCAGGTTGGATGGGGCTCTGGACAACTTGCTCTAGTGGGAGGTGGTGCTACCCATGGCAGGGGGTTGGACCTGGATGATCTCTGAGGTCCCTTCCTACATGTGGATGGTTGTCAGTCACAGAGACTGATGTGAAAATACCCCAAACGAGAGCACAGAGTCTGTATTAGGACAGTCTCTAAGAAACACTGGGCACCTTCTGCCTCAAAAAGCTTTGGAGGAAGCAGCAGACCCAGCAGTTCTGCTCCAGTGGCAGAATGGTGGCCAGTCCCACTGCCATGACCTACCTCCAGTGGCAGGACCTACCTCTGACAAGGAGCTGTGTGTGCTGCTCCAGCGTGTCAGTGCTGTTGTGCTGGTTCTGGGCTCGGCACCTGTAGAGGCCACTCTGTTCCTTTGTAACGTTAGGAATGACCAGTGTCAGAGAGATGGAGTAGTTGTCATTTTTCTTTATCAGAGAGTCACTGAGAGCTGCCTCTGAGGAGGGGTAATACCAGGCCAGGCGGCTGTAGATGTACTTGGAGGCCCGGCAGGTCAGCTGGACATCGTTCCCCACGATGCTTGTGACTTGGGGTTCTGTTTGCAACCCAAATGGCACATCTAGGAGGAATGGGAAAACATTCACAATGAAATCCCAACTGAGCAGGTCTCTGGCTGCCCATTTTCAACCCAACAGTCACATTTCAAAGAGCAGCCAGGGCACAAGGGACTTATTTTAACAAGGAGAAGCAACCGCCAGTGACCCCAAATGAGGTCAGTGAATGTACCTCTCATGTCCCACAGCTGACCTCCGTAATTTTGCCCTCAGCATTGTAATCATTATGTTTGCAAGTAATGAATTGCGGGTTTATATATAGAAGTAGTTAATGGACTAAGAGAGTTTTATCAAGAGAGGCTGCTGTCTGGGTAGACAAAGGTGTTGGTGAGCTCTTCTATCTGCAAGCAGTGCTGAAAGCAGAATTGCATTAGAATAAAGAAGCTGATTCGCATTTCTCGGGACTTTCTTTTTCTGCACTACTGAACAGTCTCCCCAGTTGTCTCTTAATTCAGCGATGCCAATATTTATTGTCATCACGTATGCCTTGGTGGGTGTTTCCTTCCTCACCGAATGGATTAACTGATCTAATGATGTGTAACTCCTCGAGGCTTTCATATTTAGCAGAGAAATACTTTGAGGTACGAGTCCAATCGATCCACGAGACTAAGCTCTTTCTTGTTATATTTTTAGTGACTTTTCACTCCTGAAAAAAACCCATTGATTTTCCTGAATCCATTTGAAGACAAGAAAAAGTGTTTCTGGGTAGACACATTCTACATTAGCCATCAGAGACCTAAATTTGTGTTTGAAAAATATTTTTCCCCATCTTGTTCTGTTGGTTTCCATGATGTATCCACCCAACAGAAAGGGCATCAATAATCTGGAGTTATTCTTTTGCCTGTGAAGTCAGGCTTTACAAGCAGCTGAGGATTATGAGAGGTCCCTTGACTAATTTTTACCAGGGGATGGGACACTGTGAGAGGACTTAAAATAGAATGGTTGAGATTGGGAAAGATCTTTAAGCAAATTGAGTCCAACCATTAACCCAGCTGTCCAAAAGCCACTGCTAAACCCTGTTCCTAAGCTCCAGATCTCCACGACTGTGAAACACATCCAGGGATTGTGATTAAGCTGCCTCCATGGGCAGCCTGTTCCAAGGCCTGGTGACTCTTTCCATGAATGTTTTCCTAAAGTCAAACCTAAACTTCCCTTGGTGTAACTTGAGCCCATTTCCTCTTGTCCTATCACTTCTTCCTTGTGAGAAGAGACCAACTCCCACTTCTCTATAACCTTCTTTTAGGTAGTTGTACACTTGCTCTGGATTCCCTTCTGAACAAGAACAACCTTTGTGAGGCTGCTGCCTCAGTACTGAGCTGAGGGTTAGATGCTTTCCCAAGCTCGGATGAACTGGATGGTACTCTGAGAGGGACAGAAGTTAAAGGGGAGCAGATTTGCGTTGCACTTGCAATCTGACAAATTCCACATGGGAACTGGAATTAAGCCAGGGGCTCTCATGGCAAACTCCTGCAAAAAGTTCCTCCAAACCTACAGTGGAGCATAAATAGGGAGACTGTTGAAATAACCCAATCTGCCATATAATAAACCATACATTATATAAAATACGGCGCTATGAAGCAGCTTTCAGATAAAAGTCTCTCTTTGCCACAAGTCATCTGAAATAGATGCTTGCTTCATGGTTTTTAAAGACCAGAACCAGAAATATTTAACAAAAGAGCCAAACAAGTGAAAACATCCCTCAGGCCACAGCTGTGGAAATTGTTATTTTCCTTTTCTTTACTTTTCATGAAAATTTCAGTTTGCTGCACGTAGTGTTTTGTTAGGCTCAGCTGCTCCCCTTCTTGTTTTGTGCAAGCTGTACACTCCAATGGACTTGTGTACTGCCTGTGCTCTTCACTCCTGATGTCCTGTGGGTCCAACATAGAATCATAGCCTTAGATTTAGGTTGGAAGTGACCTCAGGGATCATCCAATCCCAACCTTCTGCCATGGTCAGTGAAACCTCTCACTAGAGCAGGTTGCCCAGGGCCCCATCCATCCTGGCCTTAAACACTTTCAAGGACGGAGCAGCCACAACCTCCCTGGGCAACCTGTTCCAGTGCCTCAGCACCCTCACATGGAGGGATTTCTGCCTCAGATCTAACCTAAATCTCTCCTCTTAAAGCTTAAAACCATCCCCTGTTGTCCTGTCATTAGAGACAATCTAACTCTTGCATAGTGCGAGGCAGTGACAGCATGAGCTGAGCACCCAGAGACTGCCGATGCTATGGTGCAAATTCCCAGTGAATTGGATGTTCATTTTCAAAACCTAAATTGTGAAGAACTCTCAGGCGTTTCTCCGTACTGCTGGACTTCACTAGTACAGAGTTTTTTCCTACCAACTTAACATTCTGGAAGCATAGGGCTGGCTTGTTTTTCTTATCATTTCTTCTACTGACATTTTTTATTTAGCATTTGGAATATTTTTAGCTGGAAACTGTGCTATTCCTTTCCATCTTCTTTAGCCTTTCAAGAAGCTCTTTTGGCTCCAATAGAATATTCATTGATTTTCATTGCAGCAAAAGGAGAGAGAGAGAAAGAAAAAAAAGCTTTTTCTTCCTTCTTCCTCCTTTTTTCCCTCCTACCTGGATTATCTGGGGGGTAAACACAGCTTTGAGAGCACATTATAAGTCAGTTCATCTCTTTGACTACTTTGCTTACACAGTCCTGAACCTGAGCAGTCATTAACTCCTTCTCTCTGAACAGATACAGTGTTTTATGAGATTCCTAGTAAGTTGGCTAAAAGAATGCGCCATGGGGCCTTTTTTCTTTTATCAGCAGTCACCAAACATTTGTCTTTCGTATTGGATTACAGTGTGGTAGCCGTGAATTTCTCTCCCAACCGTGCGGGATTCCATGGCAAAGTAGGGAAATGAGCCATTGGGGTAAGGTAAAGAGTCAGCATAAATCAAAAAGAACGTCTGGCTCCATTTATATTTACAAGGAATTAATTGCTTTTAATTTCCTGCGCTTTGCACAATAATCTGTGTAATTCAAAACTTCTGCTCTTTCCCAAATTCCATCCCCATGCCTGTCAGGGTGGTGGTGGTCGGGGGGGTTGCCATCAGGCACGAGCACATAAGGGAGAGTGAGAAGAAAAGCTGAGCTCCACCATCTGAACCAGCGCCCAGGAGCATTTCATAAATCCTGTAAACATGTTGCGGAGAAGCGAATGGAGAGCAGTAAAGCAGCTGTAGAACAGCCCAGTTCATACATTGTTCTAGAGCCTCAGAGCAGATCTTTATCTCGTGTTTGAAATATAATATTTTCTTGCTGGTAGAAATCTTGAACTCCATTGATTTATTTTTTTTCTGACTTTTTGCATTCAGATAAGCCCTTGGAAAAAGGGCCTTTTGTTATTATTTGTCATTCTTATCACAATTCATTTATATTCCAGGAACATTCAGAGGTTTTGTATGGGTGGGAGCTCATTTTATTGTACGTAGCACAGTCACACAAAGGCTAGCATTTGATTTACTGAGCACCTACAGTAATATAAAGTTGCCCTTTCCATGGTGCAGAGCAGAGATTAGAAGGTAAATACTACTTGTTCCTGGCAGAGAACCCCTCCAGGAGACATCAGGGCAGCTTCTCCCTGCACTGGAAGGGTTGTACTCTGCCTTCAGTGTGCTCTGGTACATAACTGGTGGTGGGCAATGACATGAGGTAGCTCTGTGGTGGCTCACCCGCATTGCCTCTGGCCATGCCAAATAGTTGCCTGACTTAACTGGCAACACTGGTGTCTGAACTGTGTTGGGCAAGATAGGAAGGGGACAGATTTTGTTTCCTCAAGGAACAATAAAAGGGATTTAGACAAAACAGAAATAGTGGAATAAGAGTTAGGGTGTAACACTGGGAGTTTCTGCCACTGTGAACAGCTTTAGAAAGGCTTCATGGGATATGAGAAGTCATTGTAGTGGACTAGAAGACCTCTGGAAGTCATATAATCATAGAATGTGTTGGGCTGCAAACGACGTTTTAAGATCATCTAGTCCAATCCCTCTCAGTGAGCAGGGGCATCTCTACCTAGATCAGGTTGATCAGAGCCATAGCAAGCCTGACCTTGAATGCCTGCAAGGACGGAGCTTCTACCACCTCTCTGGGCAACCTGTTCCAGTTTTTTACCACCCTTATTGTAAAGAATTTTTTCTAATACCTAATCTAAATCTCCCCTGCTCTAGTTTAAAAGCTGTGCCACTCATCCTGGCGCTACACACCCTTGTGAACAGCCCCTCACTAGCTTTCCTGTAGTCCTCTTCAGGTACTGGAAGGCCACTATAAGGTCTCCCCAGAGCCTTCTGTTCTCTGGGTTGAACAGCCCCAACTGTTTGAGCCTGTCCTTGTAAATGTGCCAGGATTCTGTGATTCTGTGACACCAACAGTCAGGACATCTGCAGACAGAGTTCAGAAATGCTTTGGGGTTGTCACTGAGTGAGAAGATTTCTCATCACGTTGGACCCCTTATATGGTTTGGTCTCAGTGTGACCTCCAAACCCTCTTGACCCTTCACTGAAATGAATTCTGCTGGCAAAGAAATGATATAAAAATAGATAGCCAGTGCTATTTGTAGTGTTTGTGGGAGTTTGTGTGGGGGCTCTGCAGTGGAAGAACAAAATGGCTGTTGACACTATTCCACTGGGATAAACACATTTTTCTGAAATGAACACAGTGGTGATGAAAACACCAGAGTGAGGGACAGCCTGTCCCCAGAAAGCAGGTGCAGCCTGGAGAATACCTGGTGAAGTTTCTCTGGAACGCTGCTGTGTCGTGACAAAACATCTCAACCCTCATCTAGTGAAACAGAATTCTGAGTGGAGAACGAGTTTAGCCTCTGTATCGTCTTCACGTTTCTTAACCAGGGAAAAGATAATTAAGCTCAATTGACCCAAAATGCTTGAAAGCAGCTCAGGACTCACCAGGGTGTTTGTCAGTAGGAGATAATGGGAAATCAGGCCTTGAAAATAAACAAACTGCTGAATTAATTTTGAAGTCCTATAACTAGCAGCTGCTTTGCAGAGAGCAGAGCATTGGGTAGTGCTATGAAACTGTGGTAGATGTTGTCCTAAAGGCAATACATTGCTTGTGAGCTCTCAGCCTTTATCTCAGCTTTGAGATTCAGTCATAAAATTACTAGTCTCAGAATGATAAAGGGGCCTGCTTAGAGCCTCCTGCTCATCCAGTACCTTCCAAACCATCCCTGAATGTCCCTCCAACACCAAGGCTAGAGGTGAGGCTCTCAGAGCAGCCTCACCACTTGCTGGAGTGATTTCTATTACTCAGCAGAAGACTGTCATGTCAAGGAACCCAGTGGTAGGTCACTCTGCTGCTATTTTCCCACTGCAACGTGATCCACTTTAGGATCAGGATGGCCACATTTAGAAAGATTTCATTTCTTTCTAATCCATAAACACCACTATTTTTAAACTCTGCCGTTATAAAAAGTCACTCATGCTTGTTCAGCTTCTGCCTCTTCCCGAGAATGGAGCAGACTCACGGTCTTTCCTTCACAGGCAAGACCATCTCTGTCTCGTCAAGCCCTGTTCACCTCCTGCTTTGTTTTGGTGGAAACTTTCCCATCATAACCACTGTCAGGACTTTGGTCTGATGATTCATTTCCTTCATAATTAAAATGGCCTGATTACAACATTCGTTTCTCACAAAACTGCCGGATTGATCTTCAAATGAAAAATCTGAAATATTAGCTCTTGGCGTGGGGGGATGGAACCTTACATAACCATATTATTTAAATTAAGCATAGCTGTGAGAGGTGATCTAACCCACTGACTGTAGCCTTATAGCAGCTGCTTGTTTAGTTGCAACTAGTTTTAGTCACAAAGTGTTGCGGCTAACATGGGAACACACAACTCTGAGCACACTATCCAAACCTAACAGCTGGCAGAATTCAGTGCAGAAACAAACCCATGTGAAGGTTCAACGCTTGGAAGTAGTGAAGGGTGAGAATAATGTTTTGGACACCCTGAGGATCTCTTATGTCTGAGGTGTATTCCCAAAAGCGCATTTTCCTAAGTAAGTAAGAGTTAGGACTTCGGAAAGTATCTTTTAGGGGCTTAAACCCTCTTTGTCTGCATGCAGCATTGGCATAATAACATGTAAACGGAAGGAAAATATTTCCCTCACACCTCACCAGCTTCATTATTGCTGGGTGATATTTTTCGTGTTGAACTAAGAGCAGTGACAGTGTTAGAGAGCATTTTTTTTAATAAAAAATGTGCTGAGGTGCTTTAGAGCAATGGAGTCAAACAGCACAGCGCTGCAGAGGAGTGCAGAGCTCTGCCACGAGCCAGCTTCGCCTCCAGAACCTGCTTCATGGCAAAGAAACTGAGTAGTGAGAATCAGACATTCACCTTTCAGGACCCTTCTGCACTCTTTGTTCTAAAAATGGCTGTTTTGATGCAAATTCTACCAGCCAACATCCACTCACCCAGAAGGGAGCACAGGAATGATTCAATTCGTTGCGGGCTTGAACAAGACTGGCTTTGGACTTTTCCTGTTTGTTTCGACTCCCATCTCTCCTAAAAGCATTATGTAGGGTTTGATCTCACTACTAAAGAATTTATGTGTCGAAAGGTTAAGCAGATATTTGTTTGGATTTGTGTTCTTTGGAGAAATTGCATGCCCACCTCCTCCCTCCTTAAAGGGCACTGCAAAGGCTAATTGCTCAGGCTGGGTTCCAATGGCACAGCAACTCCCAGTGATATCAGCCCCGGCCTTGCTCACTTTTGCTGCCTTGATTGGAGGCCAACCCTTCTCCTGAGAAGCTTCAGGCCTTTGGAAGAATACAAAGGACTGCATCAGGAGGAGTGTAGCCAGCAGGTGGAGGGAAGTGATCCTCCCCCTCTACTCCGCTCTCGTGAGGCCCCACCTGGAGCACTGTGGCCAGTTCTGGAGCCCTTATTACAGGAAGGATGTGGATGTGCTGGAGCAAGTGCAGAGGAGGGCCATGAGGATGATCAGAGGGCTGGAGCACCTCTCCTATGAGGCTAGACTGAGAGAGTTGAGGCTGTTCAGTCTGGAGAGGAGGAGGCTCCAAGGTGACCTTATTGTGGCCTTCCAGTATCTGAAGGGGGCCTACAAAAAGGCTGGTGAGGGGAGTTTTTGGATGTCAGGTAGTGGCAGGACTAGGAGAATGGAGCAAAACTGGAGATGTGTAGATTTAGAATGGATGTGAGAAGGAAGTTCTTCACCGTGAGAGTGGTGAGAGCCTGGAATGGGTTGTCCAGGAAGGTGGTGAGGCCCCTTCCTTGGAGGTGTTTAAGGCCAGGCTGGTTGGGGCCAGCCTGATCTGGGGTGGGGTGTCCCTGCTCATGGTAGGGAAGTTGGAACTGGATGATCCTGTGGTCCCTTCTAACCCAGACTGACTGTATGACTTGGTCTAGGTGATCCTGCTGTGGCAGGGGGATTGGACTAGATGATCTTTCGAGGTCCCTTCCAATCCCTAATGATTCTATGACTCTATAACTCAGCTTTTGCTGGGATTTCATGATGACAGTGCTCAAATGTCAGTGAGTGTTGCTTTAAGACTCGGGTAGCTAAGCTCAGGACCTACATCTGCAGCTTGAAAAGGGTAAAAGGTTTGAAGCTGGACATGTCACTGACTCAGGACCCAACTTGCACTTGGTGAAGAGCCTGGGACAGTGTGATTGGGAGCGCTCTGGAAACACAGGAGTGCCCAGAACTTCTAGTGAATGATAACCAAGTATATAAAACTTGAAGTGATAGCAGATCATCAGAGTGTGGGTTTTGTTCAGTGTCTCCTATGTTGTTTACCTGAGACGTAGAATTCAATGCTCCTCTCTTCTTCACCAACCTTGTTTGAAGCCACACAGTAATAGATTCCTGATGCGCTGCTGTTCTCCATGGTTAATGTGCTCACAATCTACCAAGCAAGGAGAGGAAAAGCCTTTGAGCGGAGTGTAGGCTGAGCAGAGAGGATTGAGAGTAGTGCATTATCATAGAAAAACCAGATAACAAAGGAATTTCTAGTAATAAGTGAAGCTCATAAGCAGACAAGCACTTCTGTTGCATTTTTGGCCTCTCATCACATCATCCCAGTGAACTTTCTTTCCTCCTTATTCCTAAATTTTACCTTTTTCTTCCTGTCTTCCCCATGAAAAACGCGGAGGTCCCCTTTGCCACAATGATAGTGTCTCTGTGTGACACCATCAGCAAAAAGCCGAAGTGAGGGACCTGCAAGATTCATCTGTGACACTCTGAAGCCCTACATCAGTTATGATTTCTATGGGTAACAGGACTCCCACGTTTCATGGGAAGGAGATTGTTCATGTGGATGTGGCATAAAGAACGTTGCAGGATTTTGTTTCCCTTTGCTGTAAGAAAGGGAGGATTGTGAAAGAGAAGGAAGAAACACTTGTCCTGAGCTTCACCACATAGGAAAAGAAAGGTTCAGTATCGCTTTGGGCTGAACCCAAAGACATCCTTAAGAACCTGTGTTGCTTGAAAATCCTCTGCCTCTGTAGAGAACCTTCTTACTGAGGAGCTGTCCATCTGGCACTTCCCTGTCTCTGCTCCGGTGCAACATCACAAGCTCACAGAGGACTATCCACGGGTCATGCCTTTAATTATGTCTAGTACTCTGTTTGCGCTGTCAGTAAGAAAACAGGGTCTGTCCCACCCAGACAGAGTCGTTCTTGCAAGATTACTTTGCCTCCCCTGCAGCCATTCACCTGAGGAGCTCTGAGCCCTCACATTTGGAACAAATATCACTTTCTTTGCCATCCTTTCTAAGGACTTTGAGAATCAAAACTTCTAACACCCTCTGGCCCTTTGTCCTTATCTTCAGAGAGCCCTTTGAAGTGCACAAAAGCATCTCTGGACTTTCTTTTTAATATCCTAAACTAAACTCACACAAGACATTCCTTTACTTCTCATAAAGCTGCACTGTGAATATCTCTATAGCAGCACGGGATGCATTTTCAGAGAGTTATTTAAGATTTTCTGAGCTTTGGCACTTTAAATCCTGTAGGGAAATGAATTTCAAAGGTTTTGATCCCATGTGCAGTTTACATTCTAATGGAGAATATTTTCATCAGAATAGTGAGCAAGTGGGAAATGTTTGGTGTCCATGGGCATCAAACACAGACATGAACCAAGAATAGGAGCAAGCCCAACTTAGGGGTGAAAATAAGAGACCAGTAAACCCAGCTCCCTCTGGTGTCCACCAAAGAAAGATCTGAGCAGTTCTGATTTATCTGTGATGTGAAAGTATTGCTAACTTGGATATAAAATCACCCAGAGCCACAGTCAGCTCCTCCTCCTGTTTCTTCTCCTGCAGCCTAAGGCCACCGGCTATGAACAGGCACAAGGTCAGAGTCACTGTCCAGTAGTCACTGCCTCCTGAATTACTGCCGAACCAGACTGACATGGGAGTGGGGAAAAATATAAAGAGGAAATAAATACACTGAGACCTCATCTTAGCTCCCCTCCACTGTGTCTACGTGTGAAGGTGAAAAATGATGGTGGGAAGCAAATTCCAGAGGCAAATTCTTGGGAAAAAAAATCACTGATGAAAAGAGAGTAAGTAATTTTCATGTTTTTATGCTCCAAATCACTGTTGTGCACGCGGGTACCCGTTTGCTGCAAACCTGAGCACAAGAGATAACACACTTTGTTGCTGAGCCAGCACCTTTCAGAGTCCTCCAAGCTATGACCTTTAAAGCAGCAGCAGCCAGCAGAGAAATACAAGTGATTTCAGAGCTGGAAATGAATGATTTGGAGTGATATTCTTGTCATAATGTGAATCCCTTGACATCACTATGCATCAGCTTTTCACCGTAGCTGTGTGCTCCTGGGTAAATCCCTGAGATTGGGAGTACAATTATCTTTGCAACATCTTAAATAAAGTTCTCAGTTGCCAAGCTAAACTAATCCTGCTTTAGCCCTCAACAAGGTGACACTTTGGAGCATTGACATGTGATTCCAAAGTGCATCAAGGCCTGCTTCTTTCTATAAGACCCAAAAGGAACCTGAAGGAGATGTCCAGAGTGCCAGTAGTGCTATCTGCCTCTTCAAATAGCTGTAGGTCAAGGAGATCCCATTGAAAAGTAGCCCCGGTTAGCCCAGATGTGAAACCCCATGGTATTCACAGTGCTGATGCTGTGGCCATTGTTCATCATCTGTTACTGTAGGCAACGAAAGCTGGAAAAACTTGAAAATGTGAAATTTTCCTGGACTTGGTCATAGCAGCATTTCCATTTCAGGGGAAGGCCAAAAAAAATGAAGCTGGATGAGAAAATGGTTTGAATTTGTGCAATTGAACATAGAAATCTTTTTCCAGCAGTGACAACTGTCAGCAGACTTCTTTCTCTGTGGAGTGACACCGTCCTGGTGTTTGGGACCTTTAGTATGGAATGGAAAAATATCTGATAATCTACTTTGTAGGCTTAATCCATGCACCTGATGAAGTATTTCCTGTTCCTAGAATCAGAGCCAGAATAGAAAAGTTTGAGACATGCTGGCATTTGCCACCTGTAGACTCATGAAATCACAGAAAGACCTTCACTGTGTGGAACCACTGGCGGTGCCCTGTCTCACGTCTGACACAAAGTAGGGCTCATATCAAAGCTGTGTCTCTTGACTTCTGCTCAGAACACTCTGCTCCCAGACAGTATCACAGAATCTCTTTGGTTGAAAGAGACCTTTAAGGTCATTGAGCCCAACCTCTGACCCAGCGCTTCCAGGTCGCTCCTAACCCATGCTCCTCAGCTGTACATCTGTCTGCCTTTTAAATCCCTCCAGAGACGAGGACTCTGCGGGAGCCCAGCACCTTCTGCTGAGCCTCACTAATGATGCAGGTGTGAAATGTGCCTTGAACCATAGCATCTCTTCAGTGAAATTACTATTCATGAACCATTTCCAGCATGGAAGTTTGGATGTTTAATTTACCTTCCATTCCGTATCCTAACCCACAGCAGCTCAGACTACGCCACGTGTTAACTCTTCCTGATGTACCCCAGCCATGTGTGGTAGCATCTGTGCAGACTGTGCTGTAACCAGTGGTAATTAATAACAAATTATTGGCATACAATGTCTAGACATCTTCCTATTGGGAGCTGGATGGAGATCTTGTGACATCACTGCATACCAACCACCCTTTGGAACAGTTTTGATTGCCTGGGTTGAATTTGGCCTCCATTTCCTATTACTTAACCTAAAGGCCACCCTACTGTGACCCCAAAGAAAGGGATTATTAGTCAATAAATAATTACTGTAAAAGAATAAACTGACTATAAAACTCAATAAGGAAAGGAAGCAAATGTCTGATCTCTGAAGAACAGCTACGACAAGTAAATAGACATGGCTGCTGGGAAAACTCCTAATGGAATAGTTCAATAACGTCCATATGTCCTGCACTGCAATGTTCCCCAACCGATTAAAAAAAAAAGAAGCTATTTTAGCAGCCGCCAACTAACATTCCACAGCTATATACCATGAGTGTTTGAAGACATCTTGTAGTAAGGACAGAGCAGCAAGATCCTTTTTTTAAAGCTGGAGCCAGCATGGATTAATCTATCTTCTTATTCCTCACTTTCTCTTCCCTTTGTCTAATCCCTCCCTCCACCAGCTTTCATTTAATTCTTCTCTCTTTCACTTCGTTAGCTGCATGTGGGCAAGGATGAGGAGTAGAAAAAGTGGGTGGAAAACTTCTCAGCTGTCTTACTCTGGCAGAGCCAGGGTGGAGGTGGCTAGAGGGAGATGAAATTATAGGAACTTCACCAGAGACCCCGCAAAGAAAATATTCACTTAGCTCTCAATCCATCTCCTTGAATGGCACAGAAGAACATTTATTTTTATAGCCTGACAGCTCTGATCCATGGTCCTAGTTCATTCATTCAAAACATGCTACAGGACAAGTGAGAACAGAAGTATGTGAGTTGACTGAGAACTTCTAGTGTTTGCTCTTATCTCTGGCTGCGGGTGTTTCTGTCCTGGAGAACCATCACAGAGTGTGGCAGAGCTGATGGCTGTACCGTGTGATTGGGAAAGGTGCCAGTCAGGGCAGGAAGTATGGGAAAAATTGGTGGTTTGAGTTGTCTCTGGAGGAACTGTTACATATTGAGAAAGACTTCTTCACTGCAAGGTTCTCCAAGCCTTGGAGCAGGCTGCCCAGGGAGGGGGTTGAATCACCTTCCCTGGACGGTTTCACAGTCATGGAGATCTGGAGCTTAGGGTTTAGCAGTGGCCTTTGGGTTAATGGTTGGACTCTGTGACCTTAACGATCTCTCCCAATCTAAATGATTCTCTGATTCTGTGGCATTTCAATTATGGATGGACCAATCACACTCTGGCCCTAGGGTGGGTAGGTGGGTGCTGGTTACGTGTGAGCAATCAGCACCCCCATGCTTCTTCCTCTTACCTCAGAGCTAATAAGCTGAAGAGGGCTTGTTCCCACAAGGGGATAGTCCCCATATTTCTACCAGCTCTAATGAGTTAGTGCACTTTTTCCTGTGTCACTGCATCTGTATGGCTACAGCTCTTCCAGGGTGAGCTCTAGTGGTGCTGAGAACTCTTAGAGGTGAGGTAAATTCCACCTTCTGCTCTCAGACTTCAGCTGTCGTAGGACAGGTTCAAATCACACAGGAAATATGCCCAGTCTCCACTAATCCCACCTTCATGCCACAGTTCATAGCAGCCACGCAGAGTCTGACTCTAACATCTTTATTATGTCATCTGCCTGGTCAATGCAGATGAATGATTTGCTAGGACATGGCGGGAATGGATTGGGCTGTTTCCTGTCTCTTCCATTCCTGCTGGGAATAACAACTGATAAAACACAAGGAAAACCCTGAAGGTTATGAATTTTCATCAGTGGGGTTTTTTTTTGTAAATTATATTCTATTATCTGAAGAGTCCATTTAACACTGATAGCCTTCAACTCCAGAAAGGAGGAAGGATGAGAATTGCCTGCTAGTGTTAAGTGGAGACAAAGTGCTGAAACCTGAGGTTCATAAATCCACTTTCATTAATTTGAATAAATCTTAATTAGGACATGAAAAACCACCTCCGAATGTGTTTCCAACCAGTGGATCAGCAGGAGATAAAAATAATGACGAGACTATAAACTGTAAGATTATGTAACTTGTACAGAAGTATCTTTATGAAACTTTCATTTTGAAATATGTAAAAGCTAAAGTTAAAGGGTTGTAGGCTAAGCCTTTGAGCATGTCTGAAAAATGAACTCAGGATGTCTGGAGTGTGCAGAAAGAGCAGAGATAGTGGTTCAGGGCAGAGTGAGGAGCAACTATAGGGCTGGTGGTAGTACTCAAGGTGTGAGCAGCACCAAAGCTCTTAGGGAACTGGCTGTGTGGGGTCCCTGTACTCTTGCTTCATGGTCTTCATTCCACCTAGCCACTGCAGCTCCCTTCTCCCAACACTCTGGTGTCCACCTTATTTTACAGGCAGGAAGCTCAGGCACATGGTGATTCAGGACTGGCCTGTGGGTAGGTGCTATGGTGTCCCCTGTGGACTGGAGCTCTGTTTCTCCTCTGACTGCTCTCTTTTCTTTCTAGGGAAATGAGGTGATAGGGGAAATCTGAGGAGTCCCTAATCATGTACCCCCACCATTCTATAATTCACCAGCAGAGACTGAGGATGTGTTTGTGAAACCCTTCACTTTTATATGGGGACTAAGAATTTAAGACTGATAATCAGCTATAACCTAAGCTCTTGGGCACCAGCTTGTGTATCTAGACAGACCATAAGTATGGAGACAATCAGTAGCCATGAGAGCCACAAAACTCTTCTCAGTCCCTGCAGCAACCAGAAAGTCTTACAAGAGAAAGAAACTTCATAGGTACATGTCACTGACCTCCGTTTTTCACTAGTAATTAGCACTTTGGAAGTAGCAGCTTTTACCTAAGATCTAAGGTTCTTAGAGAATATATTAAAACCAGAGCTTAAGGGCCATTCTGCCATCTATATAAATCCAAATTATAAATATCTTCCAGCAAGGGCAACGCGGGAATGAAATGTGAACACTCCTTCCCACCCCAGCCTCCATGTTTTTTGAGCTCTGGTTCAGATTATGTTTAGAGCTGGAAAGTCTCCATGAGAAAGAGCAGATGGCTAAGGCACTGGTCCTGCCAGATGCCGATTTAGTCTGGACCAAATCCAGATGAGCACTTTAATTTTGTGCTTAAATTTAAGCAAGGGAGTGGCCCAAGGATTACTGTATGGTAAACCAGGATACCAACTGCATCCTTCAGCACCTTGCAGGATTAGGTGCTAAACTATGTGGAGCATCCACCTTGGAATCTATAGCTGCAAACTCACAAACCTCTGTGAGTCCAACAGGAGTACAATGAGTCTGAGCCAGACCACAGCACTTTCTACAAGGCATTGCCACAAGTCTGAATCTAGGGCAGAACAGGACTTCCTCAAGTGTTCATATCAACAAGTGTGAACTGTATCAGTCAGTGTCACCACAGAGACCCATGAGGCATTTAACTGATAATTCATAGCTGGAATTTTTGTGGGTCATGCTCCTGGTGCTGTTTGGAAGGGGAAGCAGGCAGGGAAGGACAGAAGGAAGGAGAACATTCCACCTTCGTGGCTGGGGAACATGCTCAGCAGCTCAAACAGGTAAAGAAACGTTGAAAACTCCAGCAGGTACTGCAGGCACTGACACCCTCTGAAGATGCCATCAGAGGCCTCTTAAATGACTCCAGCTACTGGGAGGGTTGACACAGTTGGGCCATGAAAGTGCTGTCTGAGTGCTGATCTTTGCACTGAACTTAGAGCCCTTATCAGTTGCGTTTGCTTCACAGGACCCCTCTTGCACTCAACCACTTTTACACTTTCTCAAGGCTTGAAAGGGACAGAGAAATTTTTGACCCAGATGTCTTTGGAGAGCTTTAAACAGGGTATGTGACATCACTGCCAGAATCCCAGTGTTTATAAACAGCAGAGATGTGCAAATGATCCCAGGGCTGTGGAATTTAAAGCACGCTAACAGCCCTACAGAGGCTTGGGAACTGCTGGGAGGGAGAGGGCTCCATGTGAGCCCGCTGCTGTTCCATGACATCATTGCTCAGATTTTGACCAGACACGTACCTTTATCTTATCCCCATGCTTCACAGTTAGGTTTTCGATGCTTCTGATCTTGTTGCCTATGCACATGTCCTCCTGAAGCACTATTTTTTCCCCTTTTGGGTTGCATCTGAAGGGAGAAAAGAAAAGGTGGTGTTCAAGAACCTGACTCACTGCAGAGAGATAATAGCCTTAGGTCTTCAAAACTCCTAAAACTTATTGCTGCTGGAGGTTGTTACCTCCTTCTGAAATTAGATCTGAGGCAGAAATCCTTCCCTGTGAGTGTACTGAGGCACTGGAACAGGTTGCCCCGGGAGGTTGTGGCTGCTCCATCTGTGGAAGGGTTCAAGGCCAGATTGGATGTGGCTCAGGGCAACCTGGTCTGGTGATAGGTATCCCTACCCATGGCAGGTTGTTATGACTGGATCATGTCTAAGATCCTTTCCAACCTAAACTAGTCTGTGATTCTGTTGTTCCTGCTCCTTCATCACAACATTTCAACATGATTTTCAAAGCTCCTTTACAGAGGCAGACAAAGATCAGTATTTAACTAGCGAGGAACTCCTCCAAGATTCTGAAGATTAAAAATAGAAGATACTGGACAACTACTGAAATGACACAAATTTCGTCTGACTCCTTTGAGTTACACTCCAACTCAGTACAGTTGTGGCACTTTATCTCTTGCAGTGCACTTCAGAATTCCAGATGCCAGTCATGCACAACTGGGGGGAGAAGAATGTTGCTGAGCGTGTCTGCTCAGTGCTCTGACATGAAGTGAAGGCTCAGGGAGCAGAATGGATAAATACTGGGATAATGACAGCAGTCATTAAATATTAATGACTTAAATATTGCACATTCCCCAGAGGACAACCACGTCTCTGTCACTTATCTGTCTTCATTTCTTGATCATGGGTATAGAGCAGTGTGTGCGGCACATCATGTGGAAAGGTACATCTGCACCAGCCAAGGCAAAAGGCTTTGGTGTCTTCTTTAACTACAGCCTGTGGAATAAATTGGCAGAGACACGGGACTTCTCATGCCTAAGAGTGCAGAGGCTTCAGCAAGGCTGGAGCTCCTGCCATTGAGGTGCTATGGACTGACTCTGTGACAACAAGTTAGCCAAGTCATTCCAGCTCCACAATTGCTTGCATGAGTTGTCACAGGGAAGTCTCCTTTTTGTCTCCTCTGCTCTTCCTGTGAGCCCACTGTAGCAGTTTAGAAGCTAAAACGAATGTGAACTACTATAGGTGATGACCTAGGGCTGATGCTGCAGAAATGGAACCCATAAATCAGCTGTGCCTTTGCCAAGACTGCACCAGGCACTTGGATAACACTCTGGGTCAAGAGAGGGTTTGTGGCTCTCAAAAGAGCCTAATTAGAAGATGTCTTGAGTGCGGGGGCGGGGGGGGGGAGGAAGTCAAAGGAAGCAAATCACATCACATCACAGCTCTAAGGAACAATGATAGTGTTCAGGGATTCAGAGTGCGCTAGTGAGGAGCGGGGAGAGAAAGAGAGAGAGAGAGGAAGTGAGACAACAGAAGGAAATGGGGTCTGTGTCATTTCCCACAGGAATCCTCCTACAGCTTCTGCTGGACAAAGATAAGACTCCCCCGGAGGCCAGAAAAGGTGGACTCCACTCTGCAATTGTATTTAAATTGATAAGATCAGAGAAGCGGAGAGCTGGAACAAGGGTTATATGAGGTCTTTTGCCACCAGGTCACTGATTTAAATCTGGCTTAATTCAGCATCCATCACCAATTCAGAAAGGGCTGGAAAAGATTTCAGGTCATCTCTGTGGCATGTGTTTCACAGTATCACAGTAATGATAAGGTTGGAAAAGACCTTAAAGATCATCCAGTCCAACCTAAATCCAAATAAACCCAGTAATCCTAACATTTAACATCTAGATCATGCCACTCAGCACCTCATCCAGCCTAACCTTGATGGTGACTCAACCACCTCCGTGGGCAGCCCATTCCAAAACCAGATCACACTTTCAGTGAAAAATCTTTTCCTAATGTCCTAATGTCAAGTCTAAACCTCCCCTGATGGAGCTTAAGACTATGACCCCTTGTCTTGTCTCCAGTGGCCAGGGAGAAAAGACCGACCCCTGCCTGACTACAACCACCTTTCAGATAGTTATAGACAGAGATAAGATCACCCCTGAGCCTCCTATTTTCCAGGCTGAACAAACCCAGCTCCCTCAGCCTCTCCTCATAGGGCTTATCTTCCAGCCCCTT
>VXBP01006514.1:0-97149 GCA_013400115.1 Rhinopomastus cyanomelas | reverse complement strand
CACCGACCCTTGGGGGACACCACTAGTAACTGGTCGCCAACTAGATGTGACACCATTTACTACCACTCTTTGGGCTCGTCCATCCAACCAGTTCCTGACCCAGCATAGAATATTCCTGTCAAAGCCCATTGCTGCCATCTTCACCAGGAGTATATCATGGGAGACTGTGTCAAATGCTTTACTAAAATCCAGGTACACCACATCCACAGCCTTCCTTTCATCGACCAGTCGAGTTACTTGATCATAAAAGGAGATCAGGTTGGTCAAGCTAGACCTACCCCTCCTAAATCCATTTTGACTGGGCTTAATCTCTTGGCTGTCACGCAGTAGCTGCATGATAGCACTCAGCACTAGCTGTTCCATAACTTTGCCCAGAACTGAGGTGAGGCTAACAGGTCTGTAGTTTCCTTACAGCGTTTCCGTTCTGCTCTTCTTGAGCACCTCCAAAGCAGCAGCTTGTGCACCTTAGTGTGGAGAAGGGGAGGCCAAGAGGAGACCTTATTACTCTCTACAGCTACCTAAAAGAAGGTTGTAGCAAGGCTGGTGCTGGTCTCCCAAATTACTAAGGATAGGATGAGGGGAAATGTCCTTAATTTGCATTAGGAGAGGTTTAGATTGGATCTTAGGAAGAAGTTCTTTGCTGAGAGAGTGATTGTGCACTGGAACAGGCTGCCCAGTGAGGTGATGGAGTCCCCACCCCAGAGGTGTTTAAAATGCAAGTAGCTAGAGCACTTGAGGCAATGGTCTAGGGGTTAGGGAGCTGTTGGGCTGAGGGCTGGACTTGATGGTCCTGGAAGTCTCTTCCAGCCATGATGATTCTATGATTCGTTGTCTGCTGGGTTTATAACTCTTGATGATACACAGCTAGATCTCTGCTGGGTTCCTGATCCTGAAGATATTTAGATAGGGAATCACCCTTTTGATTTAAACTCAGATAAGCAAGATACACTGGAAAGAAAAACTGCCATGAAACTACCAAACCATTTTGCGTCATGGCCATCGGTGGGAATGTCCACTTACATTGTGTCTGTGGGGCTGCAGGGCTGCCACTTCCACTCAATCTTCGGGTCTGGGTTCCCGCTTACAGTGCACTGGATCGTGTGTTTGCTTCTTAGTCCCACCCGCTCAATCTTATCAAAATCAGTTTCCTTTTCATAGATTTTGGGTCTCTCTAAAGAAAAAGAAGAAATAAAATTGACGCAAATAAGAAAATTTACATCCATGGTCATGGTCCTGTTTTAAATTTCACGCTGTTATCACTGATGGTTTAATGAAGCTCCTGAGGCTGTAGCACATTACCAGCAGTGCTGAAAGTTCACATTTGCAGAAACATGGGTGTTAGTTGTGGTGTTTGAGACAAAACATTGAAACCATAGAACCAGAGAATTGCTGAGTTGCAAAAAGATCTTTAAGATTATACAGTTCAGCCATTAGACCAGCTGTCCCCAAAAACACCACTGAACTCTGTCCGTAAGCCCCATGTTCACTCCAATGGCTTCCCAGTGTTCTTATGGAGCTGCTATGCTTCTGGAAAATTTATACTGGGAAACATCTACTGGTCAGGAGCTGCGGGATGAAGATGTTGGGCAAAACAACAGTGGACTTGTGATGGAACATTATCTAACATATGCTGTGCTGCAGGGTTGTTACCATTGTGAGGGTTGCAGGAGGAGGGAAAGAGGTCTTTTTGATGCGAGACCTTTTCTTTTCTTTTCTGTGTAACATGCACTGGGTAAAGGAGCAAGGAAAACAAGGAGGAAAAGGTGGGGAGAAGCCACTTGTAGAGCAATGCCAAGACATTCTCATCACCAGAAAGACAATTACAAATGTCACTGTGTTATTCACATCTGGAAGGGTTGCGAGATCACACCCTTGGACTGGAAAAGAACAAACTTTTACGTGACACTTTCAGGGCTGCTTGTTGCCAGCAGGAAAGAAATGCTTTGTCCCATCTACTTCCAGCTCCCACGGGAACATGCAAGAAGAGGAATAAGGCTAAAGAATCCCTAGAGTGAGCAACTGAACTTTGCCTAACCTCAGAGAGGGTGGCTTTGAGTTTGGGGTGAAAGCACAGGCTCCTTCCTTGTGCAGACAGCTCTGCGCATCCGTGACTGTATCTCGTTGTCTGCTTCTCATAACAGGAAATCAAACAGATTTATTGGTTGGGGTCCCTCCGTAAAACACCTCCGTGCAGCCAAGTGCGGCTGCTTTATGCTGAGGGCTTTGACAAGTTGGGAAGTGAATGTAGATTAGACTTCTATTTTCTGGGTTAACTTATTTTTTTCTGCTGTCAGGGAGGCCCCAAATATAATGTAAATATGAGCTAGTGCCCACCTCATCAATCTGGAGCCCTTTCCCTCTTTTTTTCACCCCTAGCCCGCTACTCTTACAACTGACCAGGCTGATCCCATGGCTTGATGGTATCTTCACTTTCTTATGGCTGCAGGTGTGTCTCTCAAAGATTTCAGTGTCCTGGCCTGTGTGAGAAACTGCACGTCCAGCAGGAGTAGGGAGGTGATTGTCTCCCTGCACTCAACTCTGGTGGGGCCACACCTTGACTACTGGGTCCAGTATTGGGCAGCTCAGAAGAAGGCAGACATCGAAGTGCTGGAGCAAGTGCAGAGGAGGGCAACAAAACTGAGGAAGGGCTTGGAGAAAAAAAGTCTTATGAGGAGAAGTTGAGAGAGTTGGGGCTGTTGAGTTTGAGGAGGAGGAGGCTGAGAGGAGACCTCATTGCTCTCTACAACTATCTGGAAGGACACTGTAGAGACGTTGGTGCTGGTCTCTTCTCACAGCTAATTAGTGACAGAAGCAGAGGGAAGGGCTTCAAGCTTCAACAGGGGAGGGTTAGATTAGACATCAGAAGGGAATTCTTCCTGGAGAGAGTGGTCAGGCACTGGACCGGGCTGCCCAGGGTGGTGATTGAATCCCCATCTCTGGATGTGTTAAAAGTTGCTTAGATGTAGTGTTGGGGGATCTGGTTTAGGAGTGAACTTGTAGAGTAGGATCGGTGGTTGGACTTGATGATCCCAAAGGTTTTTTCCAGCCCTAAATATTCTGTGATTCTGTAATTTTCTGTCCTCAGCATTGCCTGAGAACATATCAGCATTTCCTTCTCCAACCCATGAAAAGAATATTGGCTGTAGTTGGTTCACCTGTGTCTTAATCTCCCTGAGCTGCTCCAAAGGACCTTAATTAGGTTGTAATTATTATTTAACTTGAAAAACCCAAATTTCAGGCCCCATTTGGCTTTGCTCTTGCTTTCCCTTTTGCTTTGCTACTCGTGTTTGCTTGAGCCACATTTTCCTAGCTGCCTGCAGATCATAGAATCATCCAGGTTAGAAAAGACTCTGAAGAACATAATGCTCTATGAGGCTCCAAAAGTCTTCTCCTCACTCCTTTGTCTCTTCAGTCAGGGAGAAGGATTGTCTTTGCATGAAGAAGAAGATGAAGATTGAGAGCACTCCAGACTCTGGAGGTTAGGGTCTTTCACACTCACATTTGCATCTATACTGTGGACACAGGGTTTCCTCCATCACATTGCTCAGGGTTGTGCATCATTTCACTGAGATTTGCGAGCAATTCCCAGGATAAATTATTTGGACTAATGTTGAATTTCTTTGTAACTGGCATCTCATTTCTCACCAGTAAATTATTTCTGATCATAAAACTGGGTTTGTAAAACTCCCTGGAGAGAGAAAAACATGATTTTTCGTTCTCTCAGACATTTTTCTTTGCAGTTGATATGTCTGGACTGACCTCAAACACAGGATTTTCACTTGGAAAAAGAGCCCCTAAGTTCAGTATGAGGGGTTACTCAAGCGCTATGTGAGAGGTTACTCCAGGATTGAGTCTTCTGGACTGTAAGAACAAAGCTTTGAGTACTATGGGGAGGGAAATGGTGTGTTCATGGGGTTCTGTGTGTGTGAAAGACTATGGGGGGACACAAGGTTTGGTTACAGCCTTTTAATATCAGGAGATTTTTCTGTACTCATGGTGGAATGGTGAATGTGTTGACTGTCATTTAAATTATCCTTCTAGAAAAGAAATGATTTGAACCTGATCTAATTCAGATAAGACTGTACGCGAGTGACAAATGAGTTCTTCATTCCACAATTACTGTGTGACCCTGTTAAAGCCAAAAAATGAGTCAAAATTATCCATCAATTGAAAGAATTATTATTTATGAGGATTAAGCAATTATTTTCTTAAAACTTGAGGAGCTGGGTAAAAATGCCTCCCCATCACTTCTTTCATGGTGCCTTCTAAGACAGCCAGCGTGAGGTTGTTGCTAATTATGGGCACCACAGTCAGTAATTGAAGCAGTTTTTAGAAGTCTTTCTTCTTCCCTGCAAAAATTGTTGTGGTGGTGAGTGTCACTCTCAAGTGGTTCTCACTGGGCTGGGATGAGACTCTTCCACAGCTTGAACTTTTTTGTGCTGCTAAGGGTGTTGGTATTGGCTCCAGCATGCTGTGAGTTTATAACATGGAATGAAGGGTTCTCATGTAGGGAAGATTTATTAGGCTGAAAGCCCTCCAACCCTCTGCACACTGTCCCACCCCATGAAGACAACCAAAGCTTTTCAATTCCCTTTGCTTGCTGCTGGACCAAGTCCTTTTTAGAGGGGTTGCCTCTGTCAGTGATGGAAAGAAGTGAACTGGCTTCTGTGGTGGCTACTGACTTGGTCTAGGTAATCCTGCTGTGGCAGGGGGATTGGACTAGATGATCTTTCAAGGTCTCTTCCAATCCCTGATGTTCTGTGATACTGGCCCTTCAGATTGCCTAGGCAGTAACTAGATGGTTCAGTGCACTGGCATCTGCAGAGCCCCACCTGTATAAGGGTTCTCCACAGGAGTCTGATGAGGAGCTCCAATCCTAAAGCCAGTGATTGATGAAAGTACCCCTAGGAGTAGATTTCTCAGATAACCCTCTCCCTCCTACAGCCAAGGCTTTGCTTTCTCTCTCCACTTTGCTCACTAAGCAGTGTGGTAGATTATGTGCAAACTTGTTTATCTTTGCCCAGGGCTGGGTGTGAGGTTTGGGGGATGAATCCTTTTGGAGCTGCTGCCACAATCCATCTATTTCTGGTTGCACCTTAAATTATGTATCTGAAGTGTGGATGGCCTCAACACAAACACAGACACACAGCGACATGTGTATTGCTGTGATCAGAGCTTGCAAAAGCCCAGAGCTATTGCGAATGTAGACTTTGAGCAGGTATTGGCATCGTGACAGTGCAGACATTGAGTAACCAACCCCTGCAGTGCACTTCACCCTGGTCCTCCTTTCTCCTTGAAGCTCTATGACTGCTGGGAGCCACAACGCCTTCCATTATCATAACCCTGGGGTCACTGAACACCTTCCCATAGAGCCTTGAACCCACCCATGGGTCCTATTTGGACTGCAAGAAGAGATGTCTAAATACACAGAATCACAGAATCTTTTTGGTTGAAAGAGACCTTTAAGATAATGAAGTCCAGCCTTTGAACCAGCACTTCCAGGTCACCCCTAAACCATGTCACAGTATCACAGTATTACCAAGGTTGGAAGAGACCTCATAGATCATCAAGTCCAACCCGTTACCACAGAGCTCAAGGCTAGACCATGGCACCAAGTGACACGTCCAATCCTGCCTTGAACAGTTCCAGGGATGGCGACTCCACCACCTCCCTGGGCAGGCCATTCCAGTGGCCAATGACTCAGTGAAGAACTTTCTCCTCACCTCAAGCCTAAATTTCCCCTGGCGCAGCTTGAGGCTGTATCCTTTTGTTCTGGTGCTGGCTGCCTGAGAGAAGAGAGCAACCTCCTCCTGGCCACAGCCACCCCTCAGGTAGTTGTAGACAGCAATAAGGTCTCCCCTGAGCCTCCTCTTCTCCAGGCTAAACAATCCCAGCTCCCTCAACCTTTTAAATCCCTCCAGGAAGGCGGGCTCCAGCACTGCCCTGGGCAGCCTGTGCCACTGTCTGGTAACACTTTAATGAAGAAATTATTCCTAACATCCAGCTTAAGCCTCTCCTGTTGCAGTCTTCAGCCATTTCCTCTGGTCCTGTCTTTTCCCACCAGAGAAGAACCACTCCTCCAACTCCTCCAACTTCTCCGGTAGTTGTAGAGAATGAGAAGGTTTCCACTCAGCCTCCTTTTCTCCAGATTAAACAACCCCAGTTCCCTCAGCTGCTTCTCATAGGACTTCAGACACTTCACAAGCTTTGTTGCCCTTCTTGGATCTGCTCCAGCCCCTCAATGCCATCCTGTTGTTCATGACCTGATATAGTGCTCGGTATCCCACATCTGACTTCCCTCTCCCCGCTACACCAAGAGCGGCCTCTATACTTTACCCCTCCACCTCCCATCCCTTCGCCATTGCCTACCTCTGTCTGAATCTTCTTAAGCAGGGGCCAACCAAACCCCAAAAGCTTCCTTATCTGCATCCGCATTAGGACGATGCAATGTTCAAATGGTTTTAAAACTATGAAAGTTGACAGGTTTGTCATCCTCTCTGCCTCAAAGTGTGGTTGTATCCCCAACTCGCTCTGCAGAGGTGCACTTGCTGGTGGAAGAGCTGACCTGAATAACTAAAGACTTTGCTGCTGCTGCGCCGTGCAATGCAATCAGAGCTTTCTGCTCACTGTAAAACCAAACTGATCACCGTTATGTAAATCCCACCTCACTGCCTCCTCTTCTCGTGGGTTTGTGGCACTAGGAGCAAATAATAGGTACAAGGAATGGGACATTAACCCTCTGACATTCCCCCTTCTGCAAGAGACTCTGCATTCATTGTAGATGTTATCAGGAGGTTGCACCCTTGACACCCAAAGAAGCTTCCAGGTAGAGAGGACAGAGCACAGAAAGTTTTTCTGCCCATTTTAGAGCAGCTTTTCTTGGCTTTCAGTGACCTTCAACTGACCTGCTGCTTTTGTACCTTTCCCACTACCATTTAAACTGGGTTTCACAAAATCATTCCACATCATTAAAATAACATGAGTGGTCCAGGGAAGCGTTTGGTCTCAGCTTTATGCACTTTGCTGGACATGGGGCTTCATTAAAACTACTGACTGAGCAGCAACTGCTTCTCTACTTATCCTTTCTGCTTCCCAAAAGCAAAAATTCATTTGCACTTCAGAGCTTTTCATCCGATGTTTGCCCAGTAGTTATGGATAGATGAGATCTGTGAGTTGAGGTAGGTGGATGTGGGTAATGTAAGGTAGGAATCTCTATTCATGTGAGTCTGGACTAGTCACAGGTATGGGAAAAAGAAGATGAAACTTCTTCCGGAACACTCAGTGAGCTCTGGAGTTGGGCAATTTGGTTTTTCTTTTCTTCTTTGTTAAAATAATGAAGAGAAAAAATAGAAGAGTTAAATGACCTGAAAACAAAACATTTGTTTCAGCCTGAGCAGCAGCCTGAAACATTGTGGTTGACCCCAGCCGATTTTTGTCTGGGTGGTTTTTCTTCCATTGCTTCTGTTTGATTTTTCACTCCAGGCCAGGCTGCTGCCAAGTGGGTGCCCAGCATTGTCCCCACAGCACCTCTGAGGAAGCAGATGCCAAGATGAAATGAGTGGCCCAAAATCTCTCCATGAGCCAATACCTGGACAGGAATAGAATTGGGGTAACTGCTTACTGGTTGCCTTTCTAATCTCTAAGCGCTCACACCACACTGCTTCATTGTAACCTGCCATCACAGGCTGGGAATGCCAGTGGGGTGGAAGAAAATGGATGAGAAAACACAGAGTGGTGATGGTGTATGGAGAGGTATTCATAAAAATCACAGGACACTTCATCTACCCCACAGGGAATTTTGCTATTAAAATGGCAGCACAGATTGGCTTGGGATTTTCTGACCTTGGACTGTCACTTTTGAAAGAAAACTGTTTGTTCCAGTCCTATCCCACCTCTCCCAGTTCTGTCAGTCAACTCCAATGCAGCCAAGCTTTGTGGAAAAACCCACAGTTTCTCTTCTTTGTCTCTCCTCAACTTACATTTTTATGGCTAAACCGAGTTGAAAAGCAAATAGGCAATGACAAGGTGCTTCATTTTTAACAGAATGGGCAGATTTCTGGGATTTGTGTATCTGCCCCTTTGCTTTCCACAAGAGAACAGCAGTGAATGTACCTGCAGGCTGGGCTGAGAGATGTCACAGAAACCACATGCTGCTGCTTCCCTCTTCCAACCCTGGTTTATGAGGGCTGTCAGACAGAGAGACAGAGATGACTGCTGCACACACAGACGTGAGTTGAATTCTTCTGGCAAACTCCAGCAAGCCTCCACCTTCCTCTTCCTAAAATTGCTTTGGCTCCTTCCAACAAAATGAAAATAGTTCGTCTGACTTTTTCATTAGGAGCTCTCCTGGGAGCACCCAGAGCCTGGACTGTGGAGCTGCAAGCGGACAAAGTTTGCATGAAGTCAGTGAGAAAACTCTTCATAATTTGCTAATAATTAGTGTTCTGGGAAGACCTTCTGCTCTGCAGTGTGTGCTGGTACATTTTGTCTTCCCTTTCATGTACCTCCCAGGAAAAGTCAGTAGTTTCTGTCCTGCCTGTGTCTGATAGGTGAGACTTGAAGGATAGACTGGAGCACTCTTTGCTTTTCTCAGCAGCAGGTCCTGCCCACCCCAAGCACTGACCACAGCCATTGCAGCTGTACCCAGCCTGCAGGCTTGGAGAGGGACATGTTGGAATGGCGGCTGGATGGAAACACGCTGTTTTATTTTGGGATTTCTAGTTTGCTCAGATGGCTCAGGAACTGGAAAATGAGCTTTTCTCTTTTGACTCTTCCTGACTGGGGTCATCTTCAGAGAGGCAATGCAGGAGGTGGATACGATGCACAGAGGAAATGCTGGCAGGATACCGAAGCATGCAGGAAGAGGTGCAGGTAGATCATTTTATGTAGCTTAGTCCTTTAACGTGAACATCAGTTGGGTTGTGCTTAAGAATTCAAAGAAATTTCTGTTTCTCACGGTGCACCAGTGTCTAGCTTAGAGATTTCAATGGCTCTTCCACGCATACAGACTGTAGAAGTCTCCCCCCCCCTTCAGTTGGCTTTAACTGAGAAGTGTCATTCTCAGAGCTCTTTTCCATAGCTCAAAACATGGTAACCTCGTCCTGAAGGCTCATTTCTCTCTTCAGACTGTTTCTGGGTCTGGTTGAGGTGGTGGGGTATTGTGCACACAGATTACTGCCTATTTATTGACTTTTATTGAGATCACTGGGGACTTCTTTGATGTCAACTTATCCCTCGCAAGCTAAAGTAGGTCAGGCACAGAACTCCCTTTGCCTTTGATTTTAAACCAAATATGAAGAGCTGGCCCGATTCCAGAGTAGGGCAACATCAGCATCATTAAGAGCTCTGGATCTCAGTCCTCCCTAGTAACAACTGGAGGTAGAGCCGGTCACCTCGCTGACATAACAGGGAGCACATGGCAATGCACATGAGTTCTCCATACACCACTTTTGTTCCAGACCTTGCCCAGGAGAGAGGGAATTCATAAAAGGAATTACTGGTGGTTATGGCAGAAGCTATTTCTGGCACTTAATCCTCCATTTCTTATAGATACAACACGAGAGCTTGGGGGATAAAGGACTCTGAGGAAATGTAATTTCAGTTGACTAGAGCAGCTGGAACCCAAAGCAATATCTGCTGGAAAAACCTTGAGAGAGCTCAGAAGACAAAGTTTGGGACGAAGAAGAAAGACAAATGGAGGAGGAGGTTATTCATCCCCTTTTTGAATAACTTATGTTCCGATACAACCTTCCCTCAATCCATGGTGGTCAGGGCATGTTGACTGCTCCCTGAGGCTTCAGCAAGGCCCTGTACAAGCAGAGGGCTTGTACAAGGGTGAGAATTCAGTGCAGCCTGCTTGTCCGTAAATAGATTTGAGGGTTTTTTTGTTTATGTTTTGTTCTGAAACCGCTTTGTACTCTATCCTGGAATAACTCTTCTCTCCCACATTTCTCCTTCTTCGCTGGCTCAGATGTGCGGCCACCAGCTGTTTGCTAGGATTGTTCCTTCTCCTTACTCCCTCCCCTCGCAAATTCTTCAGGACATTATTTTTTTGAAGCCTTTCTCAGTAAGAATTTAATCAAACAAAACAAAACCACAGCAACCCGCAGCTTCTTGGATGGTGTTTGATGTGTAAATATGCAAAGAAGGAGTGTTTTAAAAATGCAATCAGTTACCTCCTGGGGACTCAAGTCCTACTACGAGCCAAGGTGACTCCACAAGGGAGATATGCACTCCTGCAAGATTAAATTCCAATTGCAGTGGGAGCACTGGTGACCAGAGGCACAGCTAAAGCCACTTCTCAAAGAGGCACTTTTGGAATAGCAGTGTGATTCTGCTCCAGGCCAGGCAGCCTGTTACTTCCTGAGTATGGTCAAGCAAGTCCTCCCACCCTGCAGCTCCCAGAGTTATTTGTCGAGTTGGCTTCATCTTTCTCCCCAGGAGCAGAGATGTTTGATACAAACCCATCAGTTTTATGGCCATATCGAACTTTGGGGGGAAATTCACTACAAAAGCAAAGTCCCTTGCACGGGCAGGATCGGCATCAGAACTGCTGTGATTGCTCCTTGGAGGTGCCTGGTCTCCAGCAGGTACATTGTGTACAACTTCTTATCTCATTCCCAACCTTCTTATAGTTATTATTGAGTAAAATACACTGCAAAAATTAACATAGTGCAGTGAGTCTTGCTGGTGTTTCTATGTTGTTTGGGAACAACAATTCACAACACTATTAACCTTAATCTTCCTCTACTCCTAGTTCAGCTTGGCAGTGGGGGGGGTTCTTATCCCACTGGCTCCCAGTTACTCTGTGATGCTCAGGAACATGAGGAATGTTTTATTTTGAAGAGACTCATAGGAGATGGGGGTCTGTGCTTACTTACAGTTCCTTCAATGCAACAAAAAATACTCAAATGACTTTTATGTTCTCCTTCAAAAATCTATTTAAGTAATTTTCTGCCTTCTCTTTAATAGTGTAGATCAGAACTCATTTCCAGAGGTGATTTAAACACTGAAATTTAAAACACTGGCCCTGGATTGAGGGGAGCGGTGTTGAAAAAATAAATGTTACTAAGCAAAGACATCAACCCCTCGACGCAGCTCAGAGGTGGTTGTTTTTCAGTGGTAGGCAAAGTGGTGGCCATAAAAAGTGTAGTTTGATCTCCTTCTCCATGTCTAAGTGTCTGTTGGAGCTCCAGGCAATGTCATATCTTCGAGTGTGATACCAGGACATCAGTCATGATGACTGGAGATGAAGTGTCAGGTTATTTGTTGAGAAGTTAAGGGGAGAATTGGAATCTGCATTCAGTTTGGAGCTGCAGAATGAATTTGGAAAGTATAGTGAATGATGCCCAGATCTGACAAAGCAGAGCCTTTCACTGAAAGTGCAAGAGCAAAGGCAGTTTGCTGCTGTTGGAGCAGCTTCAAGGGCAAAATTGTTTGTTTTTTGGTCTCTACCCATATTATGTCAGCACAATGACCCTCTCACACAGAGCTCAGAATTGGGGCTGCTCAGCCTAGAGAAGAGAAGGCTTTGGTCAGGACCTTATAGCAGCTTCCAGTGCCTGAAAAGATGGACAGGGATCTTTTCTGAGGGACTCTAGTTGCAGGACAAAGGGGTTGGTTTCAGGCTAAAGGAGGGGAGTTTTAGATTAGATCTGAGGAAGAAATTCTTCCCTGTGAAGGTGCTGAGGCCCTGCAACAGGTTGCCCAGGGAGGTTGTGGCTACTCCATCCCTGGAAGTGTCCAGGGCCAGGTTGGATGAGGCTCTGGGCAACCTGGGCTGGTAAGAGGTGTCTCTGCCTGTGGCAGGGGGTTGTGACTGGATGATCTTTTAGTTCCCTTCCGACCTGAACCATTCGATTATTCTACGCTGACTTTCCTTCATCAGAAACCCCTGCTGTTTGTTTTCCCCGCGCTTTGCCGTGCAACACAGTTGGTAACGTCCCTGCAGCTGCTGGGCTTCAGACACTCGTGAGAAATGATGTTTTTCTAATGAAATAATGATTCCTGATTGAAGCCTTTGTGGAATTGCTCTCTCAGAAGGGCCGACAGTGAGCACTGTGCTGGGCATGTCCCGTGAGTGAGGGCCTGAGCACCACGTGCTCAGGCTAAAGATGAAAGGCTCTTGCTGTAGTTAAGAGCATGGGACCGTTTCATCCTGAAATAGCTTCATGCTGATAGAAACAAGGTCTGTTTGTTTTTTCTGTGCCTATTTGGGGAACGGCTGCTCTTCAAGTAAACATTCACTTTTGCATGCGACCACCAGTATGTACCTTGACAAGATAGTTTATTATCATTTTTCATTTTCCTCTTCCTCCAAATGTTTCTGTTCTCTTACCAAGACGGCAAAGCCATTGTACGGGTAAACAAGCTCAAGGGAACAAGTTGCAGCCGCTCAGCCCATCCCTCCTCATCGGATGAGCTGCAGTACCTGGTCATTGGCACGTCCTTAGCTCTCTCCATTCCTAAGTCACACATTAATTTCTGTGATGTCTATGGTTGTTTAAGCTACCCTATCTTATCCAGCATTTTTAATAGGGCAAGAGTGCCTCGCTGACAACATGTCTGTTTGTTAGACATGATTCATTTCTGAAGGGTGAGAGCAGACGTGAGCAGAACACAAATGCTGGAAGTTACATGGTGCAACAGTCCGTAAGGTACAACGTAGGAAAATGCAGAATATTTTTATAAGCAAAGAAAACAAAGAGAAAAGAATCCACCACAGAAAAGAAAGGAAATTTCTCTCCATAACTTTATCTCAGTGCCTGAGTGAACCCTGAGAAATCCAAAGGGAAGCTGAGCTAACTTCTGCTGAACTCCTCCTCAGCCTTATGGGTTCATAGGATCATAGGATGTTAGGGGTTGGAAGGGACCCAAGAGATCATCGAGTCCAACCCCCCTGCCGGAGCAGGACAAAACTATCTAACACAGATCACAGAGGAACACATCCAGGTGGGCCTTGAAAGTCCCCAGAGAAGGAGACTCCATGACCTCCCTGGGGAGTCTGTTCCAGTGCTCTGTGACTCTGACAGTAAAGAAGTTCTCCCTTGTGTTGAGGCAGAACCTCCTCTGCTGCAACTTACACCCATTGCTCCTTGTCCTATCACAGGGAGCAAGTGAAAAGAGCCTGTCCCCCCCCTCCTGGCCAGCCTTCAGATACTTATAAACATTTATCAAATCTCCCCTCTATTGCCAGATTCAATGGATTAAAAGAGGCAGTGGATGTGCAGAGAGCCAATGTGGCTCTGTCTTCTATTACCCCAGTAAGGGAGATTCACAAATGGGGTCCCAATATCTATTTTCCCTCTGTGTCAGGTGAACATGCTTCAGTGCACAGCACTCTTCATTCTTCTCCAGCTTTCCCTGGAAGTGAACTTGTCTCTTAAATGCTCCCAGCAGATAAATGACAAAACATAAAATGCAGACTTAGAAAGTATTTCTGTTGTGAGATGATAGAGAGACATAAAAGACAGGGTAAGCTTATCTTGTTCCTTTCGTCAGCCTTATTGGGAATTTTCCTGTCCCAACAGATGTTCTCCAGAGCTCTGCCTAAGCTAATGTGTTATCTCAAGGGATAAAATTTCCATCACTTCTCTTGAGAAACCAGGCCCTGAGGTCTGTATCCTCCCAAACTCCTCTTAAAATGTAAGGGTGCTTCAGGCTATTTCTGAGATACAGTCTTTCATTGGCAAGTGCCTTTAAAAAAACTGGTTTTAGTCTGACTCCTTGTAGCAGCTCTCCATTCCGTTGCTTTGATTTTATATGTGGTGGAATGAGGTGGGCCTTGAGTTGTTCCTAAGCAAGGTAGATTACCACCTATTCCTGATGCTTGATAAGGCAGGCTCACCCAAAAAATGAGGAAGAACATAGGATAAGTCATTAAAAACATCAAGTCCTTACCTGTCACTACCAGCTGCATGGTGAGGTTCTTATACAGGCTGTATCTCACATTGCTCAAGACGATGGTGTAGTTCCCAGCATGTCTTGGTCTAACATCTCTTATGCCCAGTCTGTACTTCATGGGATCTGGCTCATAGCAAGTGTGATTGTCCTTGATGATTTTGCCATCCTTGTACCTGTTTTGGAAGTCCCATCAAGGCTCATCATGTGCACCACATGCATTTAGCCCTCAGAAAAGCCAACTGTTACCCAGTTGAGGGTGGCCAAAGAGTCATCCTTCAGAAACAGCAAGGGAAACACAGGTCTACAATCATGGCTTCAACTGGAAATGCTCAGCTGTGATCAGAAATGGACATTAGATGCCCCCAAATCCTGCTGGATGTACAATAGAAGGTGCAGGAAAACATGGATGGGCCAAAATTGATGTAATCAGGTTTAAAACAAGAAATTAATGAAGCAGAATTGTATTTCAATCTGTATATATGACCCTTCACTGGTTCTGAAGAAGCTGGAGTGTGTGACCTGGAAAATTTACGGACAGTAGGAAGGTCAGGGAGGATCTCACACTCTTGACTCTTCACTAGGTAAGAGCCGGAGAGCGGAGTCTGCACGAGCAGACTCCACTGCTAATCCCATATGCAGATCTGGGTTATGATTTGGAAATAGGCTGGACTGTGCCACACACAGAGCTTTAGGTTTGGTGGAAGGAGAAGCTGGGGCATGTGTCCTACTGCCTGAGAACACTGGAAACCTCCTTTACAGTCATTTAAACAACTGTACAGAGACACTTCCAAAATCAACAGCTGTAGCTTCGAACATGCAGGGGAGGCACTGCTGGTGGTCCCAGGCAGCTACCAAGCAGCTCCATGCTGAGGCCTGAGAACAAAGCCTTGGCAGGGAAAAGGGGGTGGTCCCCGCTTCAGCTCACACAAGCATTTTCATCTCCTAAATAACAGCAACAATTCAAACTGTCTCCTGGCTGCACAGATCCCATTGGCCTGACTGAATAGGAGAGAATTTCATATTCTTTCACTGCTAAAAATACTGTGGCAAACCCATCCCTGAGCAGGACCTTTGGCTGCACCAAGGCGAAGTGAGCAGTGCAGGTACTAACCCGTTCACCCAGTTCTCATAGGGATTTCCTATAGTTAAAGATGTAGAAGGTGTTAACCCCCACCCCAAACCATAAATGGGAGAGAGAGGACAGTCAAGGAGAGGGAAACAGACATCTTCTGGAGCTGCTGACATGTTGCCCTTCCTATCAAACTGTTCTAGGATAATCCTGGTGGAGCTTTTCGTTCTCTCCAGAGGATTCACTGCATTGTCTGCAAGGATCTGACATTGCTGGTGAAACAGGACTGGAGAAGATGATTTAAAAGTTACAAAAAGAAACTATTTCTTATGCTGAGAATGTGTCCTGCAGCTTTCTGTCCTGCATAGCCTGACCACCACTAATGCTGGTGCACTGACAGCTTTCCACTTGAATCTGCTAAAACACGTCTGTGTCCAGGGCACGTTGTAACCTCAGTTTTCCTGTAGGGACCTTTTCTGAACAACTAGGTGAAAAGAACACCACAGGAAAGAGGAATGGCTCATCCAGCTTTGCTGAGCACGGGAAGGACTCACATCTCTTCGACTCAAGTGTGAGCTCAGAGCTATGAGCATTCCCAGCTCTCATCTTTTATCTGTGCCATAAGGAACAGCAAAATCTATTCTAGCCCCAAAAGAGGTCAGGTATCCCTGACTTTGCTCGAGATGATGGTACTCACCAGGTGACACTTGGGCGAGGAAAGGCATCCACCTTTGCTGCTAGCTTCAGTGACTTGTGTCCTGATATAATCTCATAGTAAGGTCCTTTCTTATGTGAAACTGTAAGGAAAGGTTTGTCTGGAAAGAAAAATGAACAGGACATGTAAAGGCAGATCTGCCACAGGCCAGAGTTCACATCTTGGGATCATCTTGGGTCTACACTGGATTTTTTGCAATAGAGATCTTCAAAAGTAGAATGACAAGGTGTTGGTGCAGTTGCCCTGCAAAGCTCAGTTACAGCTGGGAAGGTCTGTCTCCAAACTGAAAGACTTGCTGTTGAGAGCAGAGAATGTGCATCTGCCTCTGGAGCTGTGCCTGAGCTACCTTCAGTGGTCTTGGGACACTTGAGTTAATGGCTGGACTTGATAGGACAAGGGGCAGTGGGTGTAATCTGGAACAGAGGAGGTTCCACATCAATATGAGAAGGAACTTCTTCTCAGTGAGGGTGACAGAGCCCTGGAAGAGGCTGCCAGGGAGTCTCCTCAATTTGACCTAGGTGATCCTGCTGTGGCAGGGGGATTGGACTAGATGATCTTTTGAGGTCCCTTCCAATCCCTAACGTTCTGTGACGAGCTTAAAGGTCTTTCCAACCTCAATGATTCTGTGAGTAGGAATTACAGATGATTTGGTGATTTTAGCTAGGTGCCATTCTTCCTAATGCCATTTGTGTGTCAATTTAATTGTGATATCTTTTAAGCTTAACACTCTTGGCTTTTGTGTTCCTGAGGTTTGGCTGCAGAACTCACCGTACACTGTGACCGTGACATTGACCTCCAGCTGCGTTACATTGGATGCTTTGCACACGTACATCCCTCCATCTTGCATGGTGACATTTTCGATTGTCAGGGTACTGCTCACTTTATTCACTGAGCCACTCTGCTCTATTGTTCTCCTAGGATAAGGGTGCTGGAAGCCAGGAAAAGAATTAAAAGGGGGTCAGAAAAGCAGCATAAATTGGATTCTTTGATTGATCTTCTCAACGTGTGCTAGTAAAGAAAAGCAATGTTTCATATCGAAATTATCATATCTGTCCGTCACTGAAATAAATAATCTCAGAGACAAAGCAGCAGGACGAGCACCTGTGAGGTTTCATTATCAAATCTAATCAGAGAGAGGAACAGAGTGGAACTGTGGAGCCTCTCTACTGCCAACAGGTAATTGAGAGGCTGCATCATGGACCTGAGCAATTTGATCTAGATGATCCTGCTGTGGCAGGGGGATTGGACTCGATGATCTTTTGGGGTCCCTTCCAATCTCTAATGTTCTGTGATTCTGCAATTCTGTGATCAGCCCTTCCCAGGGACCAAATCCACAGGATCTCAGTGCAAAACTGCTATCAGCATATGTAGGGTCAGAGCTGTGCTTTGAGGTTTTTGTTCTGTTTTTATTATTTTATTTTGGTAACGGTCTCTATTTTTCTCTCTCAAAAGGCTTCTCCTTTCTAAAAGAAACATATTATGACAGAAATATAATCTATTACGGCAGCCAAGTGCCAATGCAAATGCCTGAGGAATTTTAGAAAGCATTATCACTTCTAATCGAAATGTTAATCCCAGAGATTTGGCCAAGAAATGGGACATTTTTAATGTTAGAAATGTAAGGAGGGCTCACAGGAAAAAAAATCCCAACTGTTTTCCATCATGTGGGGTTCAAGACCTAAAATTCAGTGACACAATGGTGCTGACACTTCTGTAAAATCTGTGTTTCATTTCCTGATATTTCTATACATATTTTCTAATATAAACTCTAGATCTATTTTTAACAGAATTTCAGACATACTCTAAGTAAACAAAATAATTGAAGAGTAGACAGATTTTAGGGACACCTTCACTAGAGCAGGTTACTCAGGGCTCTAGCCAGCCTGGCCTTCAATGCTGCCAGGGATGGGGCAGCCACAACTGCCTTGGGCAACCTATTCCAGCATCTCAGCACACTCAGAACAAAGAATTTGTTCCTCATGTCCAACCTCGGTCTCCCTTCTTCAAGTCTGGAACCCTTTCCCCTCGTTCGCTCACTACCACCGGTGTCAAAAGCCCTCCCCCACCCTTCTTGTAGGCCCCTTCCTTCAGAGACTGGAAAGCTGCTAGAAAGTCACTTCAGATATCTCTGATAAATGAACTGATCTGTAAAAACCTTGTCTTCCCTCTACAATTCCTTAGGAGAACAGAAAAGTTTTAGGACATCAGAACAGGTGGTCAGTGTCTTAGTCATGTCTCCTTAACTCTGGCAGTTTTGTACTACATTTCAGAATAAGTAGTAGGTCAGGTTCACTCAGCCCTGTGAACTGGGAAGAGGGAGATGGCACAAGAGCAGAATGTGGACTTTTTATCAACTCACCCTGCCGTTCGGACATGTCCATACGAGATCAATGCGCCCATTGATGAAGGTTTCTGCTTTGCATTCCAAATAGAGGGTTTCTCCAGCCAGCAGTTTCTTGGGAGTTGCTTTCAGAGCCAGGTTCTGTACTCTGCTCTCTGAAATGAAGCAGCAGCAAAGGTAGAACCACAGAGCCCTTTTAAAATCGATGACATTTCAGACAGAATCTGCACTCCCGTTGCCTTTCTTGCATCCCAGACACATTCTTCTTCCATTTCTATGGGAATTGTTAGAAGTGCCCCCCAAATGGAAAGATGAGGTCAATTGTGTAGGTGGCTGAACATGAGCTGCATGGGCACTGCAATTTCTGAATGACTCTTCTTGCCTTTGCTGTGCTTGGCTCCAACCCTCACTCAGTGGTTCCACAGCCTTTCTCAGAAACTGAGTTTCCCAGAGATTAGATTAATGTCTAGAAAATATGAAATGGGTTTCTCCTGCCCTCTGACAACCACAGAATCATGGAATCACAGAACATTAGGGATTGGAAGTGACCTTGAAAGATCATCCAGTCCAATACCCACTCCACAGCAGGATCCCCTAGATGAAGTCACACAGGAACATATTCAGGCAGGTTTTAAACGTTTCTAGAGAAGGAGACTCCAACCCCCCTGGGCAGCCCCTTCCAGGGCTCTGTCACCCTCACACCCACTGCCCCTTGTCTTATCATTAGATGACACAGAGAACAGCCTAGCTCCATCCTGCTGATACCCACCCTTTTCATATTTATCAGCATGAATTGGGTCACCCCTCAGGCTCCTTTTTTCCAGGCTCAAGAGACCCATTTCCCTCAGCCTTTTATCATCAGGGAGATGCTACACTCCCTGCATCATCTTTGTAGCTCTGCACTGGACTCTCTCAAGCAGTTCTGTGTCCTTCTAGAACTGATGAGCCCAGAACTGGACACAATCTTCCAGATGGAGTCTCAGCAGCGCAGAGTAGAGAGGGAGGAGAACCTCTCTCGATCTGCTAACCCCACCCTTCTGAACCAACCCACCTTCCTTTCTGAATGGGATCCCCAAATCATTTATACTTACTGGTGTCTTAATGACACCAGCTCAGAAATAAACCTGTGTCACGTTTGCCAAACACATCTGACCACTGTACAGTAACACAATACAGAGTAAGGTCATGCCTGTGTTCTTTTCGAATGCAGAAGAATGACCTAATGGGATTTTAGCTTTGCATTCACCATTCTAGTAAAAAATAATTACTCTAACAATGAAGAAAAAGTGAGCGAGAGAGATTTACAGGACTTTTCTTTGGCTGCCATACAAATTTAAAAGTCTGTTGTTTAAAGCTGAGTCCTGATTGTATAGAAGGATGCCATGAGCTAATGGGAATGAAGTCACAATAAACTATCCTCTGTCAGAAATATAATGTACAAGGAGAGAAAGAACATCCATTGAAAACAAAGGGAAAGCAAATTCATTGGCTTCATAAATACCCCCAGCACTCAAAAATTTAATACTTAGTTGCAGCTTCAAATTCAGATTTTAGTTCTGAGCTGAGGCTCAAGTGTAAATACAGGGGAAAGGGGTTGACTGGATCACCAAGAGAAACTATATAAAAAAGAGATTTTAATTAGCAGCTTAATGAGATTTTCAGACCATGATCTCGTGTGTTTAAAGAGCAGAAGCAAAAAGAGAGGCACTGTTTGGTTTATCCTAAAACAGCAGTTGTTTTACTGTAAATCTAGCTCATTCCAAGCAAACAAAGCCCTAGTGGGGTTTTGATAAAATTCTCCTGATTTGTACCACCTCAACAATTGGTAAATTTTCAAAACCAGGAGTGCAGCCAATCCAAGTTCTGTTGAATAGGAAAAAACGAAGAAGCATGAGTTTTCTTGTAGTGTTCCAGCTTGGACTTGATACAGATACCCACCAATTAGACAGATCAGATATAACTGAGGCTAACCAAGAAATAACCCCCAGGAGCTCAGCTATGCTCTAGAAACATTGGAATTGTTCCTCGGCGCATAGTCCTCACTCACCCAGTCTCTGTGCTAGGTAGTAGGAGGTAAAGACGCTGCCATTGACGTGTGCGGTGCATGTGAGTACTCCAGAGTAAATAAACGAGTGAGAAGGGATGACAAAGCCTCTTCTCGGGTCCCACACCATCTTCTTAAAGTTTATATCAACAGAGTAAGGATACTGAAAGAGAACAGACAGGACAGGAGGCATGTGAGATGTTCCCTTTCCCCTCAGACCACAGAGGCTGTTCTGCTGTAGAACAGAGCAGACGTTTGACCTTCCAGAGTGGTTGGTGGTCTCATTCCACCCAGATCTCAAACAACATAAACATAAGCAAATAGAAAAGCCCTCCCCAAGGTATGACTGGCTTTGAAATCCAAACCTTGGCCATCATAACCAGGGCTTTTTATTCAGTAGCCCCAGTCCCCTCGACTCTCAGGCAAGATCCCATTTCCCTCATCTCTTTACTGGAAAGATTTATGTCTATCCCATAAGAATTTTGCGGGGTAACGTGCTTAGGAATGTTTAAGAACAAAATTTCATAGAATCGTAGAATCATAGAATCACTACGGATTGGAAGGGACCTCGAAAGATCATCTAGTCCAATCTGCCCGCAACAGCAGGATCACCTAAACCAAGTCACACAGGAACCTATCCAGGTGGGTTTTGAATATCTCCAGTGAAGGAGACTCCACAACCAACCTGGGCAGTCTGTTCCAGTGCTCCGTCACTCTCACTTTGAAGAAGTTCCTTCTCAGGTTGATGTGGAACCTTCTATGTTACGGCTTACAACCATTGCCCCGCGTCCTATCACTACATGACACTGAGAACAGCCCAATTCCGTCCTCCCAGATGCAAGACTCTGCACCTACTCTTGTTATACCTCACTAAATTTTTCTCAGCCCAGCTCTCCAGCCTGTCCAGATCTCGCTGAATGGCAGCACAGTCTGCAGGGGTGTCGGCGACACCACCCAGCTTTGTGTCGTCAGCAAACTTGCTGACAGTGCATGCCAATCCCTCATCCAAGTCATCAATGAATGGATTGAACAGGACTGGTCCCAGCACCGATCCCTGGGGCACTCTACTAGATACAGGCCTCCAACTAGACTCTGTCCCATTGACCACTACTCTAAATTTGCTTCTCCTAAGCTGTGGTCTGTGTCTTGTCGTCAGCTTCTCTCTGTATCACAGAGCCACGGGACGTTTTTAAAGCAGCCTATTGATCTCCACTAGGCTCAGTGGCAGCCTGGATGGCTTGAGATGATAAAACATGGAATGGCAGAAATAACGGGACTTGGCAACAGAGACAATTTTTGTCCTAAATTCATAAGTAGTTGTAACATTCTGAGATTCTGGGGGGGGAAAAAAAGTAATCTATAAATTCTGCTTACGAGGGAGAGCTGAGGATACAAAAGGCAAATGTGGAAAAATAAATGAGATCAAAATCCATGTGATAGGAATGAACTGTCCATATACCCTTGGAAAGCAGCAGCATTAAGCAGCTTAATTTTTTTGTGCTAAAAGAATTTGTTATTGTAATAATGAATTTACACAATTTACTTTCACTTGTCAATTTAAATGCAAATAGCTCAGGAGTCTGTCAAAGAGCAGGTGACTGAACTCCCATTCCAGCCGATTTGCAGGCAGGTGACTGGAGGAAGCTTAGGTTGGAGGTCTGACTGTTCCCACAGGACGCAAGAAGGCTCTTGAGGACTGAGGATGCAAGAGTGTAGAGGTCACCTTGAGCTACAAAATGAAGTATTTGGGGAAACCTTATTGCACCTACAAGTGTATTTGCAAAGTGCTGCTTCTTATCATACAGTGGCTTCTCAAAGCTGAAGCAACTGATTGTTTTCCTTTTCAGAGCAACTGTGTTTTGGCATTTGGAGCTGGCTAAGGATGAGCTGCCCCAGGGACCATGAGTGGGAATTTCCCCAGTGAGGTAAGGTTTTGCTCTTGGTGTTATGCAGAGTGCAGTTTATTTATCTGCTTCCAGAAAAACATCAGTCTCATACAGCAGTGGGTTCAGTTTAAATAACACTTGTCCTGTGAAGAATTTGCAGCTCCGGGCTGTGAGAGCTGGTGCTCTCACCTCTCCTACAAAAACACCATTGATCAGACTGGTTTCAGTCCCTTGTTACTGCATTTCCAATGCAAACCCAAGGCAAAGGAATTAGGGTTGTGGGGCAGCGCTTGGTGATGTTGCTGGGAGAAAGAGGCACAGCAAGGCGGTTGCGTTGTTTTGGAACAGCAGTTGTGACAGTGGTAGGAAACAAGGATTTTGTGTAAATTCTTGGGAAATGTTCAAGCTGTGGCACCTCTGTTCAGAAACATTAGGAAAACTCAGGGAAATTACAGCAAGAGATCTGAGAATCACAGAATCAGAGAACATTAGGGATTGGAAGTGACCTCAAAAGATCATGAGATTTAATCGGGCTTTAACAGCTGTGAAGCTCAGAGCTGGAAGTGGCAGATGCACATTGAACCAGAGAAGTGACTTAACACATCTGACACAACGGAAAATGCTTTGTTGGGTTGCTCAGAATTAAAATCATGTTAAAAAAATATACAAGCTTGACGTGTGTGTCTTAGCCTGGGTTTGTTCATAAGAAAAGACGATCTGTGGAGTTTGCAGGGATCTGTTTAGTATTAGCAAGAGGTACCCTACTCCATACATATTTAAAGGCTGGAGAGTGCAATGATTTTAAAGTCTAATGGTAACATAAGGAACTTAATTTACGGTAAGGAAAAAAAAAAGAGTGCATTTTTTACAAGAATAATAAAATGTGATAAAGCTGAACTTCATGGTTTGGCATCTCCACTTCCCGATGTCTAGGGGAAGGGCAAAGAAAAAAATAACCCTGCGCAGGAGGCCCTTTTCAACACTACACACGTATTAAACGCCTCCATAAAATATTAAAAAAATATATATTTAAACAATCAAACCAAAGAGCGTCAGTGCTGCTCAAAGGAAATCGCAGTGGCTTTCCTCCCTTTGAAGTCTGTTGTCTATTGGAGATTAAACTTGGAAGAAGAGGATGTTCTAAATTTGTCTGATCGCCTTGTTCACCTCTTCTCCCCCATCCTTACCTCCACCCCTCTCCCACCCCGCTTCCTCTCTGCATGGGAAGCCGCCACCTTGGCTCCTCACAGACAAGGCAAACCAAGCGGGTGATTTTCCATAGAGAGAGCCCGAGGCCGTTGGCTCTCAAAACCTCCCAGAGTGTCCCACTCCAGCTCATAACTTCAAGAGGGTTTCTCTGGGGAGTGACAGTCGGCATCTTCATCTCTGCCCTGCAGTCCAGCCGCTCACCCTTGAAGAGGAAAACATCTTTTGGGGGATGATTTTCTTTGCAATTCCTGCTCTAGTAGAGAGGTTGGACTAGATGACCTCCAGAGGCCTCTTCCAACCCCAACCAGTTGGGGATTCTGTTGGATTTCAGTGGAGATGTAATTTCAGCAGCAAAGTAAAGGAGTTCAGTTCGTTTTTGAAGAAATTAACTGGGAGAGAATTTAGCTTGTGAGCAAGGAGAGCCGGGAGAGCAGGACTGCCTGCCTGAGAGAAGGGGGTAAATGTGGAGGTGCTCTTGGTCAAGGTTTCTGGGCCACATTTAGGCTCATGTGACTGTTCAATGAATTTGGCTGAAGTAGACTAAAATAATCTGGGGATTTTTCATTTTTACAGCCAAGGAGGAGAAGGTGATAATATCCAGGCTACAGAGATAAGCTCTGATTGAGGAGGAACTTTATTCCCCCTCTGACAACATGTAAAACTTGAGACCTGCTAAAGCAATAAGGCTGGTGCTGTCTGTCCGCACGTCGACTGGAACTTTGCCATCAGGTTCAGCAGGAGTCCGAGCAAGGTCTCAAGGCTCTGTGGTTTCATGTGCTGTCTCCTGGGAGAAGGGGACTCTGAAAACTGAGACATCTAACTGTGAGGAGGAGCAGAGGTACTCAGAGCCCTCTCTCAGCAGGGCATCAGCTGGTCACCCCACATCCAGCAGAATAGCCTCATCTTTCACAGCCCCTTCAGAAGAGGCTGCGGAAAAGGGATAGCTGTCACAGAATGAGCTGTCACTCCCATGAAGGCATCTCAGGGAGCCTAACAGAGGACAGGCTCAGAACCTGTTTGCAGGACTGGAGCTGGGAGACCTGTATTCTGTTCCTCACTCCATGTCTGCACACTCTCCTGCTCTGGAGATATACGAAACCCACCTGGAATTGTTTCTGTGGCCCTTTCTCCAGGCGATCCTGCTCTAGCAAGGGGGTTGGGCTAGATCATCTTCAGAGGTACCCTGCAAACCCCAGCAGTCTGTGATTCTCAATAGAGCAATTCTAAAGCCCTTTAAATGAGGGACTAATTGTCCATCAGCTGAGGAAGCCTCAGACCTTCCATTTTAGTTAAAACGTCCTTGGCTTCCACAGACCTTGACATTGAGTTGTCACTGCTGCCAAAGGGATGGATGTTGTCACCTTTTCTGAGGCTGAAACTTGCCTTAAATTTATTGAAATCAAGTCCAGATGGGCAACTGTTCTGAGGAGGTTCAAGGTCTAAAAGTGATCAGAGTTTATGAGGGTAGGTAAGAGCCACATGTTACACAGGGAATTGTGGAGAAAAAAAATGTCTCATCATTTATCTTTGTCAACTTACGGAGGAACATCAAGCCACAAGCTGATTGAAATAGGTAATAAACTCAGTCTGATCCCCACAGCAGCCTTGTACACAGTTTAACACACAGGAAGAGCAGGATTGCGCTTCTACATTCTCAGTGTCTCTGCTAGTTTTTTCCTGACCCTTTACTTATCTTCATGCATTTTATCTTGTATTTTTACCCATTGTTTCACAGCCCTGACCAGTGAATCGATGGAGTTTCTTTCCACCAGTCACTTACCTGGGTGAGCTTAGGTCTGATATCTGGTGATGTGACTCGGCAAGGGACAACAACTGTTTTCTTGGCATCTAAAATGTAGATGATTTCGGGATGTTTCGGGTGAATCGTCACAAATGGATTTCTGTAGTCTGCAGGGAAAAGAACATTGATTGGCAAAACTGCTGCTTTCCTGGTCTATGACCAGACAGGCTCTGCAGTATGAGCAGGTAACTGCCCCTGGAGGGCTCAGTGCAATGTGTGACAAGGCATCCAGGCACATCTTGCTTGTTGGCAGATGCCAGTGTCACCCAGGGCTCTTGGCCAGTTCCCCAGAATTGCAATAGCCAACACCTAACCCTGATTTTGTTTGTAGAAACTCCTCTTCTTATCCATTCTCCATCTGTAAAGCTCAAGTTAAGAAATCAGCTGCCCGAGTCTTTGTGGCACTGGGGTTAGTTCTGTCCCTTTCGTAGATGCTATTCCTGAATTCCACAGCAGTTGAGGGTTACAAGAGGTTTGATGCAAATCTACTGAAAGAGAAAAAGCTGCTTTTGGTAAAAGTGAATCTCTAGACTACTACAGAAAGGATGTGAAAAGGGAATGTGGATATTCAAAGCCAGGCAAGAATGATGTCTTTAACCTTGGAAGGAACTTGATCCCATTCTTGGGGAATGCGGGATGTTCTACAGAATAAATGAGACTGGACAGACATAAAATAGACACGAGGAAAGATCTGAGGGGAAATTTACAAAGCTGCTGATTTTTCATTGTGTGGAAGTTCACATGTGTTCTGAGCATGGTCTGCAAGCGGCCCTGGAGTCACTGTGCACACTCCAGAGATGGATGATGCTCTTCCAGCTTCCACCCCTGATGATCCTGTGATTCTGTGCTCTGGGTAGCTGATCAGCAGCACCAGACACAACACAGGAGTGAAAGACTGGAAATCTGGATGACCAAGGTCTATCATTCTCAGAAACGTCCTTTCAACTCGGCTTTTACTCCAGGCCACTGATTTCTTCTGACATGGTTAGATTAGATTTTTCTTGCCATTTGGAGTAAGGGTACTGCAAGAAACATTATTTGAGAGAGATGAATGAGAGCTTAAAAATGGGACAAGTAATCTCCCCATTGTTAGGAAGTTCCACATCTGAACTTTCAGGTTAAGCAGTGCTGCTTCTAATCAAGCCTTGAGCCAACAAACCGGATCTCCGGACCACAACTTTGTAGCTTGTTCCAATCCCTAAAACTAATAGGAAATACTTTTACTCAACCCAGTGTCTTTCCCAAACAACTCTGCTAAATTCTTTCATTGAGTCACTTCACAAAAATGTGTTTAGTGTTTGTCCCCGAGCGTCACTGCTGCTTCATACCTCTGGGGTATCCAACAAGACCAATTAAAGCCAATAAAAAAATTGCACAACAGGAAAGGACTTTCTATTTGAGAGAAGGCCCTGGGTTATTAAAAGAGGATCCTTGGACTGTTTGCTATTGGCAAGTAGATTTTTGTGTCTTGCAATAGACACTGGGAGTCCATAATGTTTGGACTTGATGACCTTAAGGGTCTCTTCCAACCTAAAGAATTCCACGATTCTATGAAATGTATTCACAGAATTACTGAGCCTGAAAAAGCCCTCTGAAATAATCACGTCCACATCACTATTCCTAATCCTGTGGAGAAAACCTCTCAGCCAGGTGATGGGGGATCAGACTAAGAACAGAGGCCAAGAGGAAACTTGCTGTGCAAAAAAAAAGAGCTTCTTAATACCAAACCATTCACAAATCTGGATCAAATTTAGACTAATTGTTTTGAGAGAAAAGACAGGAACACTGACTTCAAAACCTCTCACAGAGTCACAGAATTATTAAGGCTGGAATAGACCTCTAAGATCATCAAGTCCAGCCCAGGACCTAACATTACCACATCGGCTAGACCAGGGCACTAAGAGCCACATCCAGTCTGTCCTTAAACACCTCCAGAGATGGAGACTCTGCCACTGCCCTGGTCAGTCCATCCCAGGATCTGATCACCCTTTCCATGAGGACACACTTCCTAATATCCAACCTAATCCTCCCCTGGCACAGCTTCAGGCCCTGCTCTCTTGTCCTGGTGCTAGTTGTGTGGGAGAAGAGCCCAGCTCCTACCTGACTACAACCTTCTTTCAGGTAGTCATAGAAAGGGAGAAGGTCTCTTCTTCTCCAGGCGGAATGCCCCCAGCTCCATTAGCCTCTTGTCATCAGACTTCCCCTGCAGTCTTCCCCAGCCTCATTGCTCCTCTGGACCTGCTCCAGCCCCTCAATCTCTTTCTTGAAGTGAGTGACCCAGAACTGCCCCTAGGACTCAAGAGGAGACCTCCCCAGTGCCCAATACAGGGGGAGAATGACATCCCTAGTCTTGCTGACACTTTCGCTAGCAGGTGCCAGTATTTTTGGAGGGGATTTCAGAATAGCACTGTTTGTTTAAAAGGTAACATACCTTAAAAAGAAGGCAGCTAAGCAAAAGGTATAGAAGCCTAAAATGCCAGAAAATCCCCAATTATGCAACAATTGCAATATCTTAGGCAAAACAGAACAATTTTTTTCCAAAATACTTCTTCTTCACTTAAAAAAAAATGTAATTATTGTTTAACCCCATTCTCCTCCATTCTCCTCTGTAAGACTGACCTCTACCACATTTTCAGATTCACAACAGACCTAAAAATAATCTGCTTTTCTTTCCAGCTGTTAATAGGGCACCTAAAGGGGAAGCATGAATTTACAGGGTGTGTAACAGGAGCTGTATTTCACTCCTAATTGATTTTTAACAGCAGCCTGCACCTGAATTGCCATATGTCCAACCAGTAGCTAGAATTACACTGCTCCGGATCATAAGTTACAATCTGAACTGGAAGCCAAATACATAAATCTACCCTCCCACCATCAGTACTTGAAATCTAAATGGGGTTTTAAAAAACCCTGGGCAATCAACAACAGCAAAAGGCGGTTTCTGGGTGAGAAAGATGGGGCTGGGAAAGGAGAGAATGGCTGGAGCTGCAGTTTATTGTTCATCCTAGTGGTCTCGTGGGCATAATTCTCAGTCTGAAAAAAAATAAGCGAAGGTTTTATATTTCCTGGGTCCTTCTCTTTCCTACAGTGAGCAGGGTGACAACTCTGGGTATGTCAGGGAGCCCAGGGGTGTGTTTTTTTTCTCCCTGTGCTAAGGGAAAAATAATTATCATTGGTTACTGGCACATAGAGCAAACCTGGTGCATCCTGTAGCCTGCCTGTTCTTCACCCCAGCTGCTCTAAAACCCCCCATAAGCAGTAACAAGCCAACCCCGCTGGCATCAGGAAGGAGATGCTGCAAGTGAGAGCTTTTTCCAGGCAGCTGGACTGTTCACTTAACAGATAAGCAAATAGCAAGTGGCTGAGCTTTGGATCTTGACAAAATGACAAAGCAAAGCTGGATAGGGAACTAATCAACTGCCGGCTGATACCTCTGTTATGGTTTGTGCAGACACAAAGCTGAAGCTCTTGTGAAACTCCTAAGTAGCTCAGGCTGACCGTGGCACATAAAAATGATCTGCTGGAACACCAGGAGCATCACTCTCAGCTCTACAAACCCATCCACCACCTCCAGTTAATCTGCAGTCGCTGCACTCCTTGTTAAAAAAGCAGAGGAGGAATTTCGTGAAATAAAAGGGACGAGGTAACTTTTCTTTAAAAAATTATAACCTGAGCCTCAAGGAAGATCTCTAATTCCAGATGGCGCAAATCTGTTGCACTCAGCTCTTGCAGTCTGGAGAGCTGTGGCATGGGAAATGCAGGTGTTGTGTCCTCTACAGTTACTAGGACGCAACTAGTAACTGTAGTTACTAGTTCCTCTCAGCAGCGAGGGAAAACGCTGAGAGCAAAGAAACTCTTCATGAAAACAAGGCATTCCCTTGGCACATCCATTTCTCCTGAGCTCAGAGGGCAACATGTCCTCTGAATCTCGCCCATTAGGAGACACCCAGCACTTCCCATAGGCTAATTAGAAAAAATTACCATGGGCTGCAAAGCTCATTAGATGTGAAGAAAGACAAGGGCTGAAGCATGTTAAGGACTTATCAGCTGCAGCAGCAGCTCCATGGCGAGGGAAAGGCCCCTTCCCTTGGCTCTCAGACTGGCTGTCTAGCTCTCTGCAGGTCAGTGGAAGTTTGCAGGAAACTGCAGCCAGACCTGGGTGTTACTGTTTACCCAGCACAGCTCATGAGAACACAAAGAGCAAAGTGAAGGAAGCAGAGGCAGCAGGATGGTGGCGAGGGGAAGGAAGGCTGTGGTCCAGCCACAGCCACGGAGCCAGGCAGGAGAATTGACCAACTCAAAGGTCAAGTGCCTACAAGAACATTGTTTACCTTCAGGCAGTGAGACCCTTCATGTTTAAATTCTCATCCTCTCTGGGAGGAGATGAGTTGCTGCTCGAGGAGAGCTAAGGGACATCCCTTTTAACGCAGCTGCCTGGGGAACATGCAAGGCTGTGACAGTGTGTGAACATGGATACGTGTCTCCTTCCCTGCTTGTGTTCAGTGTGACTAGAGGTGACTTTACCAGGGAGTGGAAGAGGTTTGCTGCTATGTTTTACTCACTGTGAGCTCTCTCGAGCCAGCTGATGAAGCCAAAGAACTTGAAAGCCCTCAGTGCTACACTCCAGGAACTCAACACGTAGTAGACTCAGGCTTGCTCCTACAGCTCTTCACTTTTCAGCATTGTATCGCTCGCCTGAGTGTTAGAAAAACCCTCCTGAGAAACACCCACAGCACTCTGAACAGGATTTTGGGTGCTTTTCATTTCTGCTCATGTTTCATGCACGGCCATTTCTCTCATGGTATTTGTATCATATCTAAAGCTATGGAGATCACATCGCCTCTCCCGTCAGATATCATCCATCAACACAGAGGGATGATAAGCACTAAATAGGCTCTGAGGACAGTCAACTACATCATGTCTGTGAACAGCCTGAATAGGCTCGTTTTGCTTCTCACTTTGTTCCTGCTAAAGAGAATTGCTGCACCATCACTGATTGTTTTCTTCATTCCTACCTTAGCTGGGCACCCTGGGAAGGGTTGGCATGTTCTTTAAGTTCATGTTTTGACATTATCCTCATAAGGTTTGTCTTCATCAAGGTCAAAAACACCAACAGGAGGTTTATAATCTGTTCTTTATGTTAATGGGATCGTTTAGCAGTTAAGTAACACTTTGGTCAGAGTGTTTTGGAGAGGTGTGCAAAGAAAAGGCCTGATCTTCTCCCTTCCTCCTGAAAACCTTTGAAGTTTCTTGTAGATACAGGAGGAACTATCTGCAAAGTCACACAGAATCACAGAACACTAGGGACTGGAAGGGACCTCGAAAGACCATTCAGTCCAGTCCCCCTGCCACAGCAGGTTCCCTAGATCCAGATGTACAGGAACGTGGCCAGACAGGTTTGAAACATCTCCAGAGAAGGAGACTCCACAGCCCACCCTGGGCAGCCTGTTCCAGTCACTTACTTTGAAACTGGATCTTTGAAAAGAAAGGACTTTTCTCTTTGGCAGGCCAACAAAAAGCATTAGTGGTGGAATGTTCAGATTAAACAGAAAAGAGAATATTTTATCTGCCGGCAAAACAAAAGTGACTGCAACACCCCCCCCCCCAACAGAAGCAATTCTGAGTCAATGCAAAGCTGCCTTCTGCAGTCAGATGAAATGTATTCTGCCCTAGAGATCACCGCGAGAAACATGGGGAAATTTGTAAGGGAGGAGATTACTTTGAAAAGCATTACTTCAAAAATGGTGGAAGCAAAACACTTCTCACTGCCAAGCAAACAAAAGCCAACGTGGCAAGATTTAGCTCTTTAAAGAAGCCAAGTCTCCATCCTTTGGCTGGAATTATTTTTCAAGCATCAAAAGGATTCGTAAATTCTGACTTCTCACAACATTAGATTTTATACAAGTGCAGAGTCTGGAGAAAATGTTCACCAGCTTCACCTGAAGGCTCTTCCTGAGTTGCTGCTGCCAGCTACAGACGTTGTGTAAGGCTCAGAAACGAGCAATTCCTGAGTGGATAAGAAGTGGGAAGGAAGAAGTGGGGAAAACGTGTGTGTGGTTTTGGCTGCCAGGCTTTCATTTAAAAATTCTTTATCGAGGAGGAGGGAATCACTGCTTCTTCCTGCTGCAATGTCCAGTGCTATCACTGGCCTAATGCTGGGGACCTACACTGCTCTCTTAGCATCGTATCTCACAAGGCTCCCCCACTTAAAAGTGACTCTTCAGTATATCATTTGAAGATGCTGAATGTGTTGATTCAGGATGGGAAGCATCTTAATTTTTCCTTGGATCCTGCCCTTAATACTTGAAGAGCAACAGAGAGGGTCCTGTGCAGTGATGTGATCCATATTCCCATGTCAAGTGGCCCTGAACACTGTTAATTGGGCTGTGGTGCCAAACCCTTCCAACCAGCCTGGGTGAGACAGCCAGCTTATCTGCTGAGCTCCACACTGAGCAGACAGAACAGCACTTGCCTATCTCAGCTTGCTGAGTGTCTGGCAGCAAGTGTAGCTGTCTCAGTTTCTCCAGCCTAAGAGAAAGAAGAAATTCAGCTCCATCTCTGTTTCAACTGGTAATATCTGCTAGAACACAAGCCAAAACCCAAGTCAGGGCTGTCACCCTGGCCCCACACTTCTGCTTCTCACGTTCACATTATCTGTGTGAACTGTCAAGAGAACTGAGGAGGCAGAAATCAGCTTCAAAGAATGTCAGAACCAAAACATGATCTCATGTGAGGGGTGCTTTCACACACTGCCGTCCTCCTGAGATTTCTGTTGGTGGGGAAGGGGTGAAGATGAGGCTTCACATCTCTGAGCTGTACTGTTTGATAAAGAAGAGACTGTGGCTGGTGTGACACTCTACTCTGACAAAGTACTTGTACCTCCTGTCCTCCTCTCTCAAAGCAGATCTCATACCCTCCTTGGGACTGTCTTGCTGATGGAGCTGCGGAGCAGTCAGATGCTCTCACAGGACAAGCTGCCTGCATGCATCCCCCTTTTCCCTTTAGAATGGCCTTAACAGGACCTGTGCTTCCGTACAAAATCTGTCTTGTTTCAGATTTCCAGTTGCTGCACTCTGGCCCCCTGACAGGACAGCGCTGTGACTCCAGCCTGCAGAGCTGATGCTTCATGGTGGCCATATGAGCTTTAAAAGGAACCGCAACGCAAACTATCTACAGGGATGTCCTCTAGTTACACTGTGGGCCCACCAACAGCAGTGCCAACAGACAAATATATGGAAACTAATTACTCCCTCAGTCCTGCTGTGCTCCCAATTCACAGTAACACTGAGAGGGTGGAACACCAGCAGCTGAATTGCTCTAGCTGGGAACTCACTGTTGAAATGTTCTCCAATCTCTGAGTTCAAAGAGTGAGGCACAAACAGAAACTGGTGAGTCTAACCCACTGCAGTAGCCAACCCTGAGTCTTGGGCTCAGATATATCATTTGGTGCCTACTACAGAACCTCGGTCAGAAGAGGTGAGACTCATGTTTCTCATGTAGGTATTTGAGAACTGGCCCTATCATGGCCGTAATTAATTCAAGAAACACAATAGCATGAAAAACAATAGTGGTTGTCTGTTGCTGGCCACTCATCCCACGACTGTGATGAGAAGATGGTCTCCTTTAGCCCTGTAACAGTGCTCTCAGGGTGTGTGGGCAGGGTCAGAGCCCACCACAGAAACCTGGATGAACTTTTCTAGACCCTGTTTAACAAGACATGAGCAGTTACCACAGTGATGATGTTGGATGAGTTGCTGATGGAGGGAAGCAAATCTGAATGGATCTCCGGCTCCTTCCTACTGGTACAAAGAGTTGCAGCAAATCCCTTGCTGCTGCGCAGAGCTGAGGACTGTGATGCAAAAGCTGAGGCAGCATTTCGGCGGGTACAGAGAGCACTTCCCGCTGACACCCTGCGGACTGTCTGAATTGGAGTCAGCTGCTGTGCTGACAGTAACAGCATCTCAAGTAGCTGAGGGCTGCAAGTCCTGACTTCTGTCTAGGCTGGGGCAGCCCTTTGGGAGGGCGAAGCGAATCTTTGCTTGATTTGTCTATTTTTCCTCCTTCTCTAAGCCATATTAAATTTAGCATGTGCCCCAGGAAATGTTGTGGGGATGGTTCTGGCTATTTTAACACAAAATAGATGCCCTGCCCATCCCTTTGGCACAGAGATCTCAAAGGCTGAAATAAATGAGTATGTTCCTCACAGGGAAGTGTCCATTTGGTCCGGAAGGGTAATTGCAGGAGATAGACAGCAGTAAGTGGCACTGGCTTACTGCCTCCGGCAGCGTTTGCAGTGGAACCACCATTTGCATGAGACATCTGACCAGGGCTCCTACTTGGGCAGCCAGTTTGTGGTGAAGACTTGTCTTTCCTACTTAGGATAAGAGGGGGCTTCCCCCAGTCTCCCCATTCTCTGACAGCAGACACCACAGTGTTGCTTTGGCTGCTCTTCCCATTCAGCACTGCAACATCGTGTTGGACCAGATGCTGAGTTTTGCTGCAGAGATTATCCCTCATAAATTAAATGATGCACTTAAAAAACCACCCGACTATTTCTGTTCCAGCCCTAAGCTACGTCATGTTTTTAAAGGAGATGGGCAACGGGAGAAGGAGGGGGTTATCTTGCTTTATGGTCCTTGGGACTTGCAGCTGCAGTGGGAAGCAGAAAAGGCCTCAGGAACAATTATTCAGGATGAAGATGCTGAATTGTCCCTGCCTGCAGTCCCGGTGCAGAGCTGAAACTCGGCAGCTGACCCTGCTGCCCGCAGGTCCCTTCTGATCTGAGGGATATACCGGCGTCACAGCTCAATTGCACTAGTGGGGAGGCTGTTGAAAGCCAGATTCTGACAGAGCTTAGAGACTGCACCAGGGAGGCTGTGAAAACAGAAGCAAGCACAGGAAATAATAGCCAATAAGCAGGGCTTCCGATACAATCATGTCCTCATTCCAGGCCAGGAGTGAAGGGAAAAAATACCATTTCCCTGCCTTTTTTGGCAATATCGACTCCTAACCTCAGAGGCATCTCCAGCCTTTGGAGTCTGGTTTGACATTTTCTCACTCCATCTGGCTCATTCTCATAAACACCCTGCTGGGCACTCGCTCTCTCCTCAGAACATCCACAGAGATTGCTTTTGGATCTGTCCCTTCTCTGGCACTCTCAGGGAACTGCAAGTTTCTTCACTTGGAGACAACTGATGGGTTTCTCAGTCATGTCCAGTCCCTGGAAAATCATTGGTGTGTTCTTAACTCCACAGTTCACAGAATCCTCAGTGAATAGCGGCTGTCTTGTCCCCAAACCAGCTTGTGGGCTTTCACAAATATACACAGGATCTGAACGGGAGGAAGAGCTGCACTGAGGACCACATCGACGCCGAGCTATAAATATGTTCATCTCACTGGGACTAGCAGGCCAATCTCGCCAGCCACTTGCAGACAACTGCTTTGCTTTGGGGAGGATGAACAATTTTCTTGCTAGGACATGGACCAGGAGGATTCCCATGGATATGCCCTTCTCACTGCTTCACCTGTGGTAGTGAAGTATTTCACCAAGTGCTTAGTACAACCTGGTTCCTTTTCTACCCACTTTTCCTTCAGTACCTTTTAAAGTTCAGGAACCTGAATCAGAGCCCTTAGAGCAGGAGGTGGATCAGAAAATGGGGTGGTTAGTAGATCGAGAGAGGTTCTCCTCCCCCTCTACTCCGCCCTAGTGAGACTACAGTTGGAATATTGTATCCAGTTCTGGGCCCCTCAGTTCAAGAAGGACATGGAACTGTTGGAGAGAGTCCGGCTTAGAGTCACGAAGGTGATGAAGGGAGTGGAACATCTCCCTGATGAGGAAAAAGGAGGGAGCTGGGTCTCTTGAGCTTGCAAAAAGGAGACTGAGGGGTGGCTTCATTACTGTTTATAAGTATGTGGAAGGTGGTTGTCAGGAGCCAGGCTCTTCTTGGTGTCATCAATTGATAGGACAAGGGGCACCCGGGTGTGAGCTGGAACAGAGGAGGTTCCATGTAAATATGAGAAGGAACTTCTTCATGGTGAAGGTGACAGAGCCCTGGAAGGTGCTGCCCACAGGGGTGTGGAGTCTCCTTCTCTGGAGACATAAAAACCCACCTGGACGTGTACCTGTGTGACTTCATCTAGGTGATTCTGTTGTGGTGGGGGACTTGGACTACATGATCTTTCGAGGTCCCTTCCAATCCTTAATGTTCTGTAATTCTGTGTGATTTTGTGGCAGAACTAAAATGCATCTGAGAGAGGACAATCTTGGTGGGTAATATAGAGAAAACAGCCACCCAGTGGTGTTTTTCAGGGGAACCTTGGCACAAGAGTCTCTGGCAAACAAGAGGACATCCTGCCTTTTATTTTAGCTTCTCATCACTCACAAGCATTTCATACCTTGAGATATTTTCTTACAGAAATTGCTCAGGTGGTCCCCAAAGATCCGTAATGCTTCCTGCACGTGCTCTGGCTGTAGAGTGAGGAGGACCTGGGTTGGCAGCCAGGGCATTGAATCAGGATGGAGAACTGAGTTTTCAATGCACCATTTCCTGAAGCGTAGGCACCGGGCTGGGTTAACAATATTGGATGTGGGGCATCTGAGCAGTGTGTAATGAGAAAAGGAAACAGCTCAGCACGAGAACTAGGGTGGATAAAGCAACCAAGGCCTTAGAGTAACAAGGGAAAATCAGAAAAAGGAAATAGAAAGGGAGAAAAAATCCCTCTGACTGCAGGAACTAACAAGTAGCACTAAAAAGCTGCTTTCCCATAAGAGGAAGAACTTGCTGGGAAGGCAGGATAAGGGTAGAAGGGGGCTGTTTTCAACAAAGGTGTTTTTTGCCAGAGATGGCAAAAGTCATCAGTGTAAATGAGGTAGGTGTGGTCACCTCATCCAGCAGAGCAGCAGTTGGATTTAACTCTGTGGGTGTATCACACCCTCTGGGGATGGATGTCACACCTCATGACAGGTTCACCATCATCAGCAACACCATGAGACTCCTGTTGCTGCCCAGCTCTGTGTGAGTAAGCGCAGGTTTGCTGAGCCGTTCAAGTGACACCAGACAAACTCATTGGCTCCCCAGAATTTTGTTTAGTAAGAGGATTCAAAGAATCACAGTTTAGCATTTACAAGAAAAACTAAATTAATCCATTTTCCTTAGTATTTGTGGGGAACTGAATAGTTTATTCAGCACCAGTGGAGCTCATGTCATCTTCTGTTCAAGGCACTAAGAGTCACCTCCCTTATCTAACTGCTCACAGTCTGAGCTCAGAAGACCCAAGACGGCTGAGTGGTCGAGTAATGCATTTGTCAAGCAGATTTGAAAAAACCCCCATCTTTTAGGGGAATATTCTTCTAATAAACATCTGTATTACTGGTCTGGTTGTTCAGTTTGTTGTATTTGCTTCATCCCAGGGGATCACGCTCCCCTGAAGTTTCTGCTTCCATTTATTACTGAATGTGAAGGGAAGGGTCAGCGTAGAGATGACAAAAATGAGCAATGGGACATTCTGTACAAGAAAAGCTCTGTGATGCAGTCATCCCGCTTTGCTGAGTCTGTCTTGCCAACATGAAGGACAAAGCAGTATTAAATTAAAGAACATTGTTGTGTGGCTGGGGAGGAAAAAGAGAGGACTTGGGTGTTTGGGGTGAATTTTAGGGTCAGCACTGTGAAAGCAAAACCCTTTGGGATGAAGGAATTTAGTCTTGAAAAAGAAAAGAGGTTTAAAGAGATCCCTATCTCAGTTATTTGGAGCACAAAGCTGGTTGGGACAATCTTCAAGTCCTGGAATGCAACTAGATAGGTGATTTCTCACATCTGTGTCCCCATAATTCATCTGTGATGAAAATCCAAATGTGCTCCAGCACTGGGCCAGTGGGGAGGTGGGGTTTGTGAAAGCATCTGAACTGAGTGGCTTGTTCTATCTAGCACAGATGCCACAGTGGAACAGGTATTAGCAAAAAGAGCCGTAACCCCAAAATCAAGTGAAATTCTTACCTTTAACATAGACATAGATCTTGGCCATGAGATCCTCATTAGAAGGGAAGTCATCGTGGATGCAGGTGAGGTAACCGGTATCATTGGCCATAACTTTCCTGATGACCAGCAGGCTGCAGCTTTGCCTTGTGTTGTTGCGACAGTTACTTAAGTGCACCCGGGGATCTTCCTTCTGGTCCTCCCTCAAAAGCCAGCTGACAGAAGGTGCTCCCCTGGGAACCCAACACACCACAATTAGAGCTGTGACTTCAGATACAATTTGGGTTGCCTCCTGGCCAACGTTCCCGATGCTCCCAGTGGTCCTGCTCTTGGAAGTGATCAGTAAACGTCGCTGGGTGTTGGCATTTCCACTCATAAGGAATTAAGGTGGGAGGGGTCACCCCACTTCTTCCCCAGAAGAGATTCCAGAAATGCTCTGTAGGAACCATACAAGCCGGCTTCTAGAGGAAAGCTTAATTTTCCTTTTAGCAGGCTTGCTGCACGTGAGTTTGTTTTTATAACACGACCGTTTAGCCACTTCAAACATCAGAAAGCACTTGATAAAATTATATGTTTCTTCCAAGCTGAGGACTTTGCATATTTTCACAGCTAAATTAACTTAGATTTTCTTATACTAAGGCTGCGTGGAGAGAGGAGAACATTTATGTAACTCTGCTTCACTTTTCCTGCTTAATCAGCAGTGACTCAGTCTTGATTTTTGTGAAGGCTCTGGAACTGATCAGATTACAAATCTTAGAATATCTGCTCGAGCCACATTTCTTTTTTCAATTGCCCCTGTCACAGCTGTCAGACCACAAAGCTGGGAGGGCAGCTGATAGATCATCTCACCCACCTGACCCTTTGTTGTCTTATCTCATGTCAAATTCGATTCTGCGCAGTTCACCAACAAAACTCAAGGCCTTTGTACAACTTGTTGCAGAGCTTAGAGTGAAGCTTTACCTGGTCTAAGTTATCTTTGGTGACAGGCACTGGTTTTTCTAGCCCTGTTGTGCTGAAAACATTGGGCTACGCCATGGCAGCAGCTCTCAGCTTGCTCTCTCCTGCTTGGGCTGTTCTTTGAAGGGTCTAGTGACCTACTAGTACAGACTGTATGTGCTGATGAGATGGAGATTATGGTCTGGGTTTTGATGGTCAGTGTGGAAACTGGTGGGGTGTGGAGGTAGTAGTCTTGATTTGTTCTGGGGATGAAGCTATTACCAGAGGGAGGCAGTTCTGTCCCTCTGTGTTTGCACAAGGAAGCCAAAGGCATGGAGGATTGACTCACCCCTTCTCGCTTGGCGAGTTCCTGTTGACCCATTGACCCAATTGACCAATTGATGAGCTGAGGAAGGAGTAAGAAGCTCTGGATTTGCCCCAACTGAGTGTGACCATGGAGAAATCTGGTCTAGAACCATATATAGAGGTGCTAATGGAGAACATGTCTATCAAGGAAACTGCGTAAAGGTCCCAGTGAGCTGCTAACTCGTAACTGCTTTTTCTGTGCCAGTGGCTTTGTAGTGGCGCAGTAGGTGCAATAAGGGGACACGTTTGCCAGCAAATTCAGTGACACTGAAACAAACATCCTCTTGGCCCCCCCTTGTCCCCATCCTTTTGTCGCCTTCCTGAAGATGATGCAGACATGGAACTGAACTCTTGAGATTATTCCCAGCACATAGCTGAGTGAGAGGACTGGGAAAAGAGTGAACATCCTCTCTGGTGAACTGCCTCACCCTCGGTTTTGAATGCTTTGAATTGGACAGCCCCACCTCATCTGTCAGAGCAGACTCCTATCCTTCAGAGCGCTGAATTATTTTTTGATGCGGTGGTCCCTACCCAAAGCTCTTTCCCTACCTCACCAACATCATTAGTGACCACCTCTGTTGAGAAGCAGGACTGCTGCCTTGGGATGGAGGACAACATCACTTCACACACAGACACTCCATTCCCAGCACATCATTATGGCCCTGCTGTGCTCCATCAGGGCTGGAAATGGATGATGGCTGCTCTGCAGAGCAGGTCAGGGATTTCACTTGCCTGTTCGCCCTCACATGTGCCCGTTTTTCCCTTCCTCATATTTTCTTCTGGTGGAAGGTGAAGACTTTGGTTATTGCTTTGGGATTTGCACACATCTGGCAGAGGGGAGTCACAGCAGTAGCTTTGGCCAGGATGCCAAAAATCGGGCAACCCTGGCCAAGAACCTCAAATGAAGGAAGTTTAAGGGAGAAGGGATGTTGACAGCAGGTTAGCGCAGCTTTAGGCCTCTCCCTGATCCATCTACTGCACAGCCCAATGCTCCCTGGAAGTGTGAAGGACAACAGAGTTCCCTTTGAGCTGATCTGTGAGTATGCAGAGGATGTGATAGGAGAAAATTAGGATGTTCCTACAGCTTAAACAGGCAGTGGATGGAGAACTGCTGGAGAATACTGATCTAATTTGCCTGGAGCACCATACCGAGCTCATGCCCACATAATGTGCTTGTGCACCATATCCACATTTAAAAGGATTGTTAAAACTTTATTGCTGCTTTCCAAGCTAAAAATACCTCTGTAAGGTTGCTTTGACCTCATAAGCCACATGGCTAGCTGGAGGTATTTGAAAAAAAAACCCCTCCTTATGCTGCAGAAGACTTTGTGGAATTGCACAGCATGAGTCAATTTGCCTGTCAAAGTAACAATGAGTTACACAGACTAGAACAAAAATCAGAAGGGACATAGGTGCCAGCATGAACTTCAGCTCAGATTCACCTTCCCACTGCTTTTTCTTGCTGTTTCCAGGAACTTCTGTTGAAAGAAACCCTCCATATAGCAGCTACAGTCAAGAAGACTTTGCAAGAAGGTGTAAAGTAATGTGTGAGAGTGAGGAACTGGGGTGGTTTGTGTTACCTGAAGCCTTCTCTCCTACCATGCTCTCAGAAGAAATGCAAAACACCACCTTTCACAGTAGCTTGATGCAGAAATCACCCTCAGAACAAGTGACACCTCCATTCATCTCAGTCTGAGGCTCTGGTGTGAGGAAACAGCTGATGTGTGTTTGAAACACCACAAAGTGCCCTGACTCTTCGTGTTCCAAGTAGTGGTGTGGCTGCCAGCTGTGACCAAACGCCGTGTCCCCTGTAAACACCGGGCAAGTCCAAAATCCTCCTTGTTTCTTGCATGGTGTGTTTTCACATGTTGAGCCAAGAACTGCAGAGCTACTTTAATTTATAGGATATGGGGTCTGGTTTGGGGTTTTTTTTACGAGTCCTGGTTATCTTTGATTTAAAGAGTATGAGATGTTTGAACAAGTCAGACCTTGAATGTGCACACACTAACTGCTGTTTATTTAACTTATAGGCTAGATGGTATTTGAGGTTGGGAAGTTTAAGCTCATAGATATGTACACAAAGAGTTAATGACATGCCCCGCTGATCCCATTTGTCATTTACTTATGGACAGGCAGTGAAAGAGGGATTTTAGCTGCATCTGCACCTGTTTTCAGATGAGGATTTTCCAGCCCTGTCCTTAAGTGTGCTACACCCCCTCCTCCCATGTGCTGACTCAGGATTTTGCCTGGGCTTCTTTATAGCATAAGGAATCTGGCCAAGACCTGAGACTTCCCTCCCTGCTCCGTTACCACTCATCCAAATTCCCCCTGCTGCAAAAATGCACAGGAGGGTAAACCAGCACCAGTTCCCATCTGTCTTCGCTACCCAGAAGCTGGTCTGTGCCAAAGGTATCAATACAGTGTTGCCGGAGCAATCCTTACCTGCATTTGATTTTTAGGGTGTCTCCCTGTAGGATGACGATGTGGTCTTTCGCGATGCTCAGCGTCGGTTTCTCAAAAACATCCTTCTCGGCGAATCCTGACCCAAATAGAGAAGACATGATCATTAGGCTCTTCACAGTGGCTACAACAGGCACAGTACAGTTCTGGGGCCCATACAGTGCTGGGATTAACTCTGATGCAATTCAGTTGAGCGTGGGGCTAGTAGTGAGATCCCCTTCATCTGATGTGAGTTCCCTTTATTCATCTCTTTCCTTTCTAGCATCGAGCACCTGCATTGCTGCCAACAGTCCTTCTCTTCTTGTACTTAGCGCTGAGTTTATTACCGAATTATTGCAGGTTTAGGAGAACTAATTCATTTCAAAAGGATTTTCCACGCATATGAAAGGGGAAGGAGACAGCTCTTTGGGGAATCATTTGATGCATGAACTCACATGTTACATTTTTATCAACGGGAGAAGAGAAACAATAATTCTGGGGAGCAACTCTGATTCACAACCATGAAGCATCTGCTCTGCTAAAGCCTGCTGTTTCCCAAAGCATTTGGACCAAACAATGAGCTATTTTCTTTGGGGGCATCACAGCTGTTTGCTGGTGTTGTGTTCCAAGGCAAACTTGCAGTGGGGTCTGGGATGCTGTTACCAGGGCTGGTGTGACAAGGTGGGTCAAGTTGCTTATCGTAGTGGTCTTTAATGACAGTAGTGATAAAGGACTCTTGTCATCATTAGAAAATGTCTCCTGAACATGGAATCACACAATCATGTAGGTTGGAAAAGACCTTTGATCTCATTGAGTCCAACCATTAACCCAAGGTGACCAGTAAACTCTGTCTCTAAGCTCCAGATCTCCATGACTTGGAAACACATCCAGGGATGGTGATTCAACCCCCTCCCTGGGCAGCCTGTTCCAAGGCCTGATGGCCCTCTCCATTAAGAAGTTTTTCCTAGTGTCCAACCTAAACTTCCACTGGTACAACACATGAAGCTCTCCTCTCTGAGACCCCTATCTGAGTGAACATCTATGACAATCTAATTTTCAGAAAGTGAAGTGGAGAAGAAACAGAAGTGACGTTGGCCAGGCTGGTTTCTCTGTCCAACGCAATCAAGGGAAGGAGCAAACAGACTCAGATAAGCATCTCCATTTCCAAAGCTCTGACATTAAAGCTGTATGTTTTCTTTCCCCTTTCTGCTCTTCAAGTCTCTATCTTCTCCTTTGCCTTGAACTTGATAAGCCAGAAATCTTTAGCTGGGCTTATAACAGAGGTATTATCCTCAGCAGAATAGTGAAGATAAGGTATCTTGAAAAAGAGAAATGTTAGGGTTTAACTTTTCAACTGGATGAAACAGTGGTTTTTCCTGCCTCCCGCCTCCCAGCTCTCTTTTTTTGAGTCAAATGCTTTTAGTCTGGCATATCCTCTTGGTGTGGAGAGCAAATCACTCTACTAACAAACAGTTCATGGTGTGTGTTATGTCATGGTGCTGCAGCCTTTCTGTCTTTGTGCTGAGCTTTGGAAAAACAGATCCTAAAAATGGCCAAGAGCTTTGAATTTGTTTGTCAAGTGTCGTTTAATTTACTGGCTGTGGGTTGTTTGGGTCCTGCCTGGATGTCCCAGGACTCCACTGCTGCCCTGCCCTGCTCTGGGCTGTTTACGCTGCAACTTCAGCCAGGTGCTGCCGCCACTTAGAAAACCCTGGGGTTTTAAATAATTCCTTATTTCTTTCCTCTTGTGCTTTCAAGTTGTTCTTGGGGCTTAGGCAGGGGCTTAGCTGGTGTCTCAAGGTGCCATTTGGACCAGGCGTGAAGTTTACTTCTCATGAGCAAGTGGGACACTGTAGGAGGGGTCTGGAGGGCAGTGCCAGGCAGCTGGTGTTAGACTTTGCTGCTCTTGGGCTCTTACAATATTTGAGACTGTTTTTGCTAGAATAAAGAAAAGTATTTTTCAATTATTCTGTTTATTCTTCTGAGCTACTTCTTCCCTAAAGTTTGTCTTGGCTTCAGGAGATGAGGAAAAAGAATAAGCAAAGTGTAATTTCAGCCCTTTTCTACCCCATGGAGGACAGGAGGAGAAATTCCTCTGCCACACACACATTCGATTGCTGCTGCCAGGTGACAGAGGGTTTATGTAAACACCAAAGCCAAAGCTGAGCAGAGTAGGAGGATAAAAGATTGAAGACAAAACTGGAAGAGTAGTGGGGCCAAAGGTTAGGCTGTGTGATATAGGACACCTAAATGCCATTTTCTTGGCAGAGGCTGCCTGGCTGGGGTGAGGAACCTGCTGCATCCTCCCTTAGATACTCCTGGGAAGTGATGTGTGTTGTATCTGATGGCCTTGCTCTCGGTTACTTGTTGCCGTAGCAAGTTGACCACAGCAAGACTCAAGCGTGAAGTGTCAGCAGGCACCTAGGCACAGCCCTGAGTCAGGACAGACCTTTGCAGACACTCACTGCGCCATCTCTGAGAGTTTATTCTTCCTTTCAGTTTTCTGTTCTGCTCTTGACAGTGAAAACCCCAAATGCAACACAACCACACAGGTCTGCAGGAGTAGAATTGGAAAGTCTGACTGATACATTGTCCAGGGAAGAAAAGTACATTGCCAGCTGGTCTTCTTGGGGTAATCTGGTTTTATGGCAGAGCCAACATTACACATGGAAAGGTCCCAGTCAGATGGTGATGCGTGACCTCCCTCACCAGTCTGTCAGATGGTTTCTTACTCCACCTCAGCTGGCTGAGGGAAATCCCTCCCACACCTGATGATTTGTGCTGGGACCATTGGTGAGCATTGATAACAACCATTTTTAATCAGAGGTTCTTACTGCAACAGCATCCTTCAGGCATCCTCTAGGCACTGTGGTTACCCAGCAGCTACACCCAGAAGAGCCTGTGAGTCTGAAGGTATCTAGGCAGGGGAGGTAGCAACAGCCAGTGTCACTGCGATATCTGACTGAGAGATCCAGGGATCCCCCTGGGGCACTGCAGTGTCATAAAGCAGCTAACCTCTGCACCACACCACAAAGAAATACTCGCTAACTGGAGACGACTGCACTGACAGCTGAATGAAGCAGGTTAGATCGGGGCCTGATTCCACGAGGACTTGGGCACACAAATAGCTTTTTGCACATGGTTGAACTCCAGGGACTGTTTCTGTGTGTAAAGTCACTCTTGTGCATGGATCAGTGCCCTAGGACACATCAGGTACCATTAGAAGGGACTGAGCTGATTGGAGTGATGGAAGGACGAGGATTTAAAAACCACTTTGTTCCTTGTTGGCAATAGACTGAGGATACTTTTGTAACCTGCGATTTTCTTAAAGCATCTCTGAGTCAGAGCACAGTCTGTGCTCTGCAAACACTCTGAAATCAGTGGGGGCTGTAGGAAGTGCATGGCCCTGCTCACTGGTAATAAGGTGATCACCAGTAATATGGATCATGTAAATGAGGAGCTGCTGCCTGCCTCAGAAAAACCAGTGAAGCTCAATGACTTTGGTCAGCAGTGGCTGACAGGATGGAGAAGCAAGGAGCTTTTCCTCTGAGGTGACTCATAACAAGCACAGTGGGAGCACATCTGAAAAATGAGCAGGTACCTGTTTCAAAGGACATTTGCATGACTGTGGCCCTGAGGAAACCCATTTTTGACTGGAATTAGGAAGCTCAAGGCTTCATTGAAAATCCGTGTGCATTTAAACCAAAGGCCTGTCATTACGTCAGGATTTATTTCAAGGTTACCCCCTATGAAAAGACACTACAATCCTGCCAGCGTTCTTACATCACAGGCCTTGCAATATTTCATAGAATCATAAAATCATTACAGATTGGAAGGGATCTCGAAAGATCATCTAGTCCAATCCGCCTGCAACAGCAGGATCACCTAGACCAAGTCACACAGGAACTTATCCAGTTGGGTCTTGAACATCTCCAGTGAAGGAGACTCCACAACCCCCCTGGGCAGCCCGTTCCAGTGCTCCGTCACCCTCACTGTGAAGAAGTTCCTTCTCAGGTTGATGTGGAACCTCCTATGTTCCAGCTTACAACCATTGCCCCTCATCCTATCACTACATGACAACGAGAACAGCCCAGTTCCATCCTCCCGACACCCACCCCTCAAATATTTATAGACATTAATAAGGTCACCCCTCAGTCTCCTCTTCTCCAAGCTAAAGAGACCCAGCTCCCTCAGCCTTTCCTCGTAAGGGAGATGCTCCACCTCCTTCATCATCTTCGTTGCCCTATGCTGGACCCTCTCCAGCAGCTCCACATCCCTCTTGAACTGAGGAGCCCAGAACGGGACACAATACTGCAGGTGTGGTCTCACCAGGGCAGAGTAGAGGGGGAGAAGAACCTCTCTTGATCTGCTAACCACCCGCTTTCTGATCCACCCCAGGATGCTGTTGGCCCTCTTGGCCACAAGAGCACATTGCTGGCTCATAGTCATCCTGCTGTCCACCAGGACCCCCAGGTCCCTTTCTCCTAGACTGCTCTCCAACAGGTCAGTCCCCAGCTTATACTGGTTCCTGGAGTTGTTCTTGCCCAGATGCAAGACTCTACACTTACCCTTGTTATAGCTCATTAGATTTTTCTCAGCCCAGCTCTCCAGCCTGTCCAGATCTCACTGAATGGCAGCACAGTCTGCAGGGGTGTCGGTGACACCACCCAGCTTTGTGTCATCAGCAAACTTGCTGACAGTGCACCCTAATCCCTCATCCTAATCATTGTGTTTATTAAGTCTTCACCTCCTGGAGTCAGCTTTCACTTTGTTTAATCAAGTCATATTCTGTTACTTTAAAATAAATACAGTGCCATAGTCTCTCTTTTCAAAATGCAAAGTTTTCTAAATGAAATAGAGTTGCTTGCATTGACTTTGCCAGCAAAGAAGAATGGTTGCTCTTGTGGGGCAGATCTTGGCTGTAAGTCAGGAACAAACCTCTTCATTCTCTTCTGTTCTGCCATCCATTGAGTTCTCTGTCACCTGCATCTGGCTTGAGGCAACACTAAGCACAAATACAGGCTGGGCAGTGACTGGCTGGAAAGTAGCCCTGAGGAGAGAGACTTGGGGGTGCTTGTGAACGAAAAGCTCAACATGAGCCAGCAGTGTGCACCTGAGGCCCGGAAGGGAAACCGGATCCTGGGCTGCATCAGGAGAAGTGTGTCCAGCAGGTCGAGGGAGGTGATTCTCCCCCTCTACTCTGCTCTGGTGAGACCTCACCTGGAGTACTGCATCCAGTTCTGGAGCCCTTATTACAAGTAGGATGTGGAGATGCTGGAGTGTGTGCAGAGGAGGGCCACGAGGATGATCAGAGGGCTGGAGCACCTCTCCTATGAGGCCAGACTGAGTGAGCTGGGGCTGTCCAGTCTGGAGAAGGGTAGGCTCCAAGGTGACCTTACTGTGGCCTTCCAGTATCTGAAGGGGGCCTACAAAAAGCTGGAGAGGGGCTTTTAGGATGCCAGGTAGCAACAGGACCGGGGGAATGGAGCAAATCTGGAGATGGGTAGATTTAGAGTGGATGTGAGGAGGAAGTTCTTCATCGTGAGAGTGGTGAGAGCCTGGAATGGGTTGCCCAGGGAGGTGGTTGAGGCCCCTGGAGGTGTTTAAGGCTGGGCTGGATGAGGCTCTGGCCAGCCTGATCTGGGGTGGGGTGTCCCTGCTCATAGTAGAGAAGTTGGAACTGGATGATCCTGTGGTCCCTTCTAACCCAGTCTGACTGTATGACTTGGTCTGGGTGATACTGCTGTGGCAGGGGGATTGGACTAGATGATCTTTTGGGGTCCCTTCCAATTCCTAATGATTCTATGATTTTATGATATCTGATGGGTATTGAGTCAGAACAGAGGCCAAAGGCCCCCCCAGCGGGCTGCAAATGGGGAATGTAAAGATTAGAAAGGGTTGTTAGAGGGGAACTTATCCTCTAGACCTAATGTGGTTTGGTTCCCTCCTCTCCCATTTCATTTCTCTTCTGATTTGCTCAGGGAGTTGGTTTAGATCTGATTATTTGCTCTCTTAAGCCTTCATTCTCTATGTGTGTATCAAGGATAATAATTTAACTTGTCTGTAAAGATACAACTCTTCTTCTTTTCCTGAAGGCTGCTAGCCAAGATCTTCTCAAGCAAAATCACTGAAAAGCACTGGGAAAGCTACAGTAAGACATCTCTACCACCTTTACCAAGGAATCCAAACCACAGACATATGACAGCTCTCATGACCGGATTGTGAAACACAAAGAAAGCAGATGATTGGTGGAGCCAAGAAGTAGGTAAGTCTCTCTGAAAAGCCTGTCCCTGAGAAGTGCATGAGGAACAGGCTGCAGATCTGCCAGGAGAGACTAGATCATGCTCTATGAGCTGGGAAACCCACCTGTGGGACTGCTGAATGCTGCAGGTGCCTCCCCATCGCCCAAGCTCAGCAATTGGAGCACGAGCAGAGCACAGAGTTCACTTGGAAACTTCTTCCAAACTGCTAAAGCACCTTGGAGTGGGCTCCTCTCTGTGGACCTTGCAAGCTCAACACATCGTCTGGATGAGAAGAGCAAAGGGCCCACATGCAGTGGGTCCCTTCAATATCTATCCCTCACTATGTTTTACCAGAATCATCTCCCTTGTTACAGTGCTGGTGTTCGAGCAGAGTTGTGAGGAAAATGTTTCAGTAGCTTTTAAGGATTTCCTGTTTTGTTTGTTTAAGGGGAATGGTTATAAGAAAACATCTTCCTCCTAGAAACAGACAGGAATTCTTCCGAGTGGAACAACGATAGAAGCACTGTGTGTGGGCATAGAACCTTAGGGCAGAGCCAGAGCTTCCATTCCTGCAGAAGCTGAAGAAGTTCATCCAAGATTAAATTAGCAATCACAGCCTCATCAGGAGCCATGGCTGAGATTCCTTCAGGATGTTCGAATGCTGGTGTTAACTCAAGAGTATCTGCTGGCAAAGCAACAGGCGTCTTGTTTTCCTTGGTTTTCCAAGCCAGAGCTGCCAGTATTTGTTTAGCTGACTCATGAGAAAGGGGAGCAGTTCACACCCATCCTTCTTCCCTGCCTGCCGCAAATAGAAGTTTTGTGTAGCTCAGCCACAGACAGTAGTTTGGGTGTAAATGTTCCCAGTGACAACAACAAAAAATTGAATCATTAGTCTCAAGCAGAGGAGACACCAGCAATAGCCCAGCAAAAACAACTGCTAAGTAGAGCAAGTGTTTAAAGATAAGATAAGCCATTGGCCCTGCTCTTGGGATTTGGTCCTACAAGGCTTTTCCTTACCCACAGATGCATCAGCATTTCCTGAGGAGGTGGCACAGGTCACTCTCGTTTCCTTCTGTAATCAATGGAAACTTTTCAGCAAGGCCACCTTATTGCTCTCTGTGCTGATGCTTCCAAGCCACCACACAGGAACTTTTATCTGGTTTTGTCTAATCAAAACACAACCTTTGGGCTTCCACTACACCCGCCCAAAGGCAACTCCCAGAGCATATGATTCTGTGTGCTTTCTTGGCTGTCTGCGATATGGATTGCTGTATCAGTTGCTGATTTATGGAAAGAGGTCACCAAAAGCAAGTCTAGGTCAAAATTGTTTGGTCTTTGGTGGCAGCAGCTCATTAGTCAGAGCCATTGCTTTCCCTCTGATGCTGCAGCATATAGAATCCCAAGGAGTGACAAAGATATCACCACCCCATACTTAGGTTGAGTTATGTAGTGTGAGGACATCCTTTCTTCGTAACTGGACGATAAGTTGAGGACTTCAATCTACAGGCATAAAATAAACATGAGATCTGGGAAAGTAGGTGGCAACATCTCCAATCGTCTGCCATGCACTCAAGGGCAGCTTAAAGCATTTAGGAAATGCGGTAATCTCATGGCGATGGAAAAAAAGCTGGGAATGTTTTTATTTCTTCATCCAAATTATGGCAATTCCTCTGGGAAAGAGAAGAGCTGGCAAACCTCTATGATCAGCAAATATGCAGATCCAGTGGGAACAAGCGACACAAGAAAAGAGACCACGTGATATGCTAAAGACTTCAGGGGGGAAAAAAGACATAAAAAAATGTGAGGTATGAAATCCTCTCTGCCTCGCCCCCAAAGAAGTCTCCTGAGAAAAGCTTCAGGGTTGCAGATGGAAGTGTTTCTAATGATTCCCAGACAGGATTACTTCACAGGCGCTCCAGACATAGCTCTCATTCTTCCTTGACTTGACCATCCTGAGGAGAGGGCACATTCTTCAGACAAGGCTGCAAGTGAGAGCAGGAACAAGCGACCACGGTGGTCTCTAGGAAGAACCACCATGAGGGGCAGCCCCTGCAAGAGCCTGGCATATGTCTTTGCTGGGTGCTTTGGCCCCAAGGTCCACCCTCTACTCTCACTGTGGTCCACCACAGCACATGACCTTCACATCCTCCCAGAGGACTCATCAGATGAAGCCTTCCTGCTCTTAGTTTTCAGATATAACAGAGCCTTTATCTGGAAGTGGATCTAGCCAAAATTTCTCGCTCCAGAGCACTGGATAGGAAAATGGGAAGGTAGAAGTTCATCTAGATCATAGAATCATTACAAATTGGAAAGGATCTCGAAAGATCATCTAGTCCAATGTGCCTGCAACAGCAGGATCACCTAAACCAAGTCACACAGGAACTTATCCAGTTGGGTCTTGAACATCTCCAGTGAAGGAAACTCCAGAACCCCCCTGGGCAGCCCGTTCCAGTGCTCCGTCACCCTCACTGTGAAGAAGTTCCTTCTCAGGTTGATGTGGAACCTCCTATGTTCCAGCTTACAACCATTGCCCCTCGTCCTATCACTACATGACACCAAGAACAGCCCAGTTCCATCCTCCCGACACCCACCCCTCAAATATTTATAGACATTAATGAGGTCACCCCTCAGTCTCCTCTTCTCTAAGCTAAAGAGACCCAGCTCCCTCAGCCTCTCCTCATAAGGGAGGTGCTCCACCTCCTTCATCATCTTCGTTGCTCTATGCTGGACCCTCTCCAGCAGCTCCACATCCCTCTTGAACTGAGGAGCCCAGAACGGGACACAATACTGCAGGTGTGGTCTCACCAGTGCAGAGTAGAGGGGGAGAAGAACCTCTCTTGATCTGCTAACCACCCCTCTTCTAATCCACCCCAGGATGCTGTTGGCCCTCTTGGCCACAAGAGCACATTGCTGGCTCATAGTCATCTTGTTGTCCACCAGGACCCCCAAGTCCCTTTCCCCTACACTACACTCCAACAGGTCAGTCCCCAGCCTATACTGGTACCTAGGGTTGTTCTTGCCCAGATGCAAGACTCTGCACTTACTCTTGTTATAGCTCATTAGATTTTTCTCTGCCCAGCTCTCCAGCCTGTCCAGATCTCGCTGAATGGCAGCACAGTCTGCGGGGGTGTCGGCGACACCACCCAGCTTAGTGTCATCAGCAAACTTGCTGACAGTGCATGCCAATCCCTCATCCAAGTCATCAATGAATAGATTGAACAGGACCGGTCCCAGCACCGATCCCTGGGGCACTCCACTAGATACAGGCCTCCAACTAGACTCTGTCCCATTGACCACCACTCTCTGACTTCTACCCTGTAGCCAGTTTACGATCCACCTCACTACCTGAAAATCCAGGCCACACTGCCTCAGTTTGTCTGCAAGGACACTGTGAGAGACTGTGTCAAATGCCTTTCTTAAGTCAAGATAGATAACATCAACTGTTCTGCCATCATCCATGCTCCTGGTTACACCCTCATAAAAGACTATCAGGTTGGTCAAGCATGGGGGGTTGGACTCGATGATCTCTTGAGTCCCTTCCAACCCCTAACATCCTATGATCCTATGACTTTCCCTTTGTAAAGCCATGCTGACTGTCCCTAATGACCCTCCTGTCCTTGATGTGCCTCGAAACAGCCTCTAAACCAAATTGTTCCATCACCTTTCCTGGGATGGAGGTGAGGCTGACCGGTCTGTAATTACCTGGGTCTTCCTTCTTTCCCTTTTTAAAGATTGGGGTAACATTTGCTATCCTCCAGTCCCTAGGCACCTCTCCTGATCCCCAGGACCTAGCAAAGATGATGGAGAGTGTCTTAGCAATGACTTCTGCCATCTCCCTTAGTACACGCGGGTGCATCCCATCTGGGCCCATGGATAGATGGGTTGCTTTCCGTATGTCTGTGTCAGCTCGGAACAGTCACCGCAGGTGAACTCCTGGGAGATGTTTGTGTACCTGTGGGCAGATAGCTGGATGTTTTTATTGCACATCAGACCAGCAGTTCCTCACAGGCTACAGACCGTAGACAGTGGATGATGATTCCAGCTTGTCAAAACCCTACCCTGGGTTCCCTTGAAACTCATCAGAATCTCTCCGTGCAGGTAATTTGTATGTGGTAAGCAGTTACTTAGAGAGTTTTGGATGCTAAGGAAGGGATGTTTTAAAACTCTTCTAACCAAATTGCTTTATGATTTGAGTAGCTGTCAGCAGATTAACTCATTCATCAAAGGTGACACGGATGTCTGAAAAGTCAACAGCAGTAATTCACGGGCTTCATGTGTGTCGTGACGCAGCTCTAAGCACTACTGTGTTCACTCACATATCACTGGGATTGAATCTGGCATCTCTCTCAATTTCTTCCAAACTTATTTGTTTTGTACAGCTGCAAATAATGAAAGTGATTGTTGTGCTGATTCCATTCCAAGAACCATTCCCCAGCCTGCTCCTGAGCACAGGAGGAGTCAGTCGCTATTGAAATCTGTCTTGATATGAGCCGGGACCTCTCATGGAAAAACAAGTAGTAAATCCCTGTTGATGCAGGCGGTGATTTCACTCTTGTTCCTACCCAGTTTTAACATTGATACTGGATGTTTAACCTCAAATAAAAAGGCTGCCTATACTTAGGGTATGGGTAAGCCCCTCAGGCTGGATATTGCATTACAGAATGGTCTTTTTTAAAGCTAGAGCAGTAATAGGAAAGTTTGCAATAGGTTTTCTCCACATCTTTATACCTTTCTCATATTTTTCCATTGAAGTGACAGTAGCCACCAGATTTAAAAATCACCAAGTCATCATTTTCTTTTCTGTGTGGATGTGATAGGGCAATTTTTATTTATTTCTGCTGATTAATCAAAACATTGCGCACTTCTTCGAGGCTCAGAATACACATAGTGATTCCTATGCTATGGAGAACCTTCCTGTAGATGGAACACAGTGCACCAAGGCAGCGTTAAAGCTCTTGCAGCTCTCTCCACTCACAAGAAAGCAGTGGTGTTTCTTTCTGAAGGTGATCATTTGCCTTTAGTTCAGTATTTAGGAGGCAAAACAGTGCCCATATACATATCAGCTTATAACTCATCCTAGTCACTAGAAGATGTCTGAGTTTAAGAAGGTATCTTAAAATGCTGAGGAGAGACTTCCCTTAGTTTCCATAAAGGTTGCAGTCTGGGGTGACCATCACTAGTAAAATGGAATTTCTGCCAGAGTTCAGTAAGATAGTGCTGGTTTCACACTGTCCTGGTATCTGGTTGTACAGGCACATGGAACACACTGCTAGAGCCGTAGAGCAAACTGAATCTCCATCATCTTTGAATTGAAATCACAAAGCAACTTTCAGTTATAATTTAGAGCCATCAGGTTTGTTTCTGAATGGCAGATTCGGTACAGATTCAACCTCCTCCCTAGGCAGCCTGTTCCAAGGTCTGATCATCCATTCCATGAAGAAAATTTTCCTCTTGTCCAACCTAAACTTTCTCTGGAGCAACTTGAGGCCATTTCCTTTAGTCCAGAGAGGAGAGCAACCCCCACCTCTTTACAACCTCCTTTCAGGTAGCTGTAGACAACAACCTCAGCCTCGTTTTCTCCAGACTAACCAGTCCCAGCTCCGTCAGCCCCACCTCACAAGGTTTCTTCTCCAGACCTTTCACCAACCTTGTTGCCCTTCTCTGGACCCCCTCCAGCCCCTCACTGTCAGTGTGGTTTAGAACCTCATGCCTTTTGCTGTCCATCTAGCAGTTTGCCACCTTATTTAAGCTGGAAAGCAAGAGCCCTTTTGGTGGATGTGATACTCCTTTCTTACACAGCACACTGTAACAGGGGCTTTAGCTGCTCCAGTAGTGACATCTTTGAAAACTGAAGTGCTTAACCAGAGAGGTTGAGATTATGGGAGATCTGATACCAAGGGCAGCTATTTATCTGCTTTTTCTGTTGCAAGTAGTAAGAGTCTAGGGAGAGAAGAGAAAATCTTGCCAAGGTTGAGTTCTATCAGCCTGTATAATTAATCTCCCAAAGGAAGCAATGATGCCGGCCCTATATTTAGGAATACTTAAAATTAGACAAGATAAAGTGCTAGGAGATGTCCTTCAGAAAACATTTCCTGGTGACCTACATGAGATAATCTCCAAAAACTTCAGCTACCACATTTAGGCAGCATTAGGGCCATGGAGTTCTGCTGAGATGGTCTACCAGGGCCTGACCTGGGATACCAGTCTCTTCACTCTCCGAACTTCTTTGGTGCTACGTCAGCACTGCTGAGATTCCAAGACAAAGTGGGTTCTCAGCTTTGAACTCAAAAGTTGATCACAAACCAGATCTCACAAGGGGACTGTGGCTGTTTCCTAAGAAATGCCAGAGGAATTTGGATGAGGTTCTGGTGAAGGATGAGAGTGGCTTGCAAAATAACCTCTGACATGCTCCATAGCTAAATCCTCATACTGACATCAAGCAAGATAACTGTTCACTGTCCCCCAAACCCTTAATGGCTAGCTGCTCAGAGAGAAGATCTCTTTTCTCAGGCCACATACTCCAAGGTTTCTGACTGGGAGCCTTGCCAGTGTGAATCCGGCAGTCAGCGCCATTCCCTGGGGGTGTTGGTGGCTCCTATAGGCAGCACCACCCCAACTGGTGGAAATTGGACAATATGGTATTCTCAGGCCTTTTGCACAGGGGTGAAATGCCTCCTCACCATCTCATTCCTCATCCCCAGCTCTCTTTTCTAGGAAAAAATATGAGCCAGCATGGAAATGCTTCTTTGTGCAGAACATCTGTGTCCTCCTGTGTGATGAATCACTGACCTGGAGAAGGAGCAGGCCAAGGGAAAGCCACGAGAGGAATAGAGCTGAGATCAGAACAGGGAAGGTGGATGGTGAGAGTGAAGCAGAACAAAAGCCCACCCCAGTTAGCATCATTTTATCATTCTTCCTTCAGCTATAAATCCAGAAGCAAGCAAGCAAGAAGAGTTCAATCAATGTGCCACACTGAGCAGAGATGGATATGATGGAGTTGTGGGGATCACACATGTCAGAAACGTGCGAATGCTTAGTGCCAGTAAAATCTGCTTTGTTTTCTCAGTTTGTTAACTTTACTCATTAAGAAGAAATGGGCTGAAGCTGACTTTGGACTTGACGGTGGAATCTGTTTTCGATCAGCTCTGTGTTCCACTTCTGTCGGCTTTTTCTGCGTGTGCCTACCTCAAGAGGTTTTCCTTTCTCTCTTTTTTTTTTTTTTTTTTTTTTGTTGTGTTTGTTTTGAAAGATGGGAGGTTGCTATTTTGGGAGACAAGATAAAAGCTGTTTTTCTTGAGATGGGGAGAAAGAACCTAACAGTCCCTTAAAAACCAACCCCAGTCTTCGTTACATTTCCACAGCCCCACGCCGTGTTACGATAACTCTTGCCTACAACCTCCCTGGGTAGTTTGGCCTAGCTGGGTCTGGAAGCTGGTTTCCTCACTGGTTTGCATTAGGCTGAAAAGTACCAATCGAACCCAGGGAACTAGCTGCAAATCACATGTGAAATCCGTCTTAATGACAAACTCCAGGGCCGTGGAACAGGGCTTCAATCACTTCCTTACAGCCTCCACCGCACTGTTACCCTGAGATGACCCCAACTTCTCCCCCTGTTTGTTTGCCTTCTCTGCAGCTGTGACATAATGTTTTTGATGGCAGCCTCCGGAGGAATTCTGCTTGTGGCAAAGCAGGAATCTGCTTCAAATTAGCACTGCACATATTTATCAAGTCTCCACAACATGGACTGCCTGTTGACAAAAGTCTCTTCTTCTATCCCCCACAGGTTTCCAGTTCAGCTCCCTTGACCTTGTGAAGGTTTGGAGGAAAAGCAGTTGCTGGTGTCTGAGCACAGCCCTAGAGAAGGGATAGCAGGTGGGTCACGCTGTTCAGTACCAGATCCTACCCTTTGGGTTTCTTTTGAGGGATTTTGCAGGGAGTCAGACACTTCAGGGACTCCTTCACCTTGTCCCCTCTGTCCTCCATGCTGCTGCAGTCCCTAGCTCGAGCAATCCTTTCTGTAATGGGTTGGGGACGTCACAGCAGGTCTGGAAAAACTTTAAGGTGACTTCACAGTGACCTCAGAACAGCAGGTTTGCTTTAGGGGGATTCTGCTTTCAAAGATGTTCTTCTGCAGTCCCTTCCAAGCAGAGAAAACAGTGCCAGGTACCCAGGAGCAGCCCCGGTTTGCATTAAAGCCACCTACGCTGCTTATATGGGCAGGAAATTCTTTTCTCTTCATGTCTAAGTATTTAAGATCTATTTATTTATTTTAATTCCTGTTGTGCATAGGGATAAAACGCAAATCCTTCAAAGGTTTTTCTTATTATGAAAAGCAGCAACAGAAAAAAAGACTTGTCTAAAAATAGCTGGATATTTAGGACAGCCCCCGGTAGCAGGAGGCACAGATTCAGAGACTTGATTCCACCCAGGAACGTGGTGTCTCCAGCATCCTACACTTGCATCTCAATGACAAGGTCGTGGCATTGCTGGGTTGTGACCAGAAACACCATCCTGACTGGACAACCTTTCCTGGAAAACTACACAGGATCTTGACCCAGGGTCATTTTCTAGGGAAAATTTGTGTTATAACCTCCTAACTGCTTCTATTTTTACTGTTGATCTCAAACAGAGCAGAAACAAGCACAATGTTGTTTTCTCTCCCTAAAAGTCTCACCTCTTCAGCTCAAGAGTTTATCACAGTTCTGCAGGCAGACAAAACACACAGCTGCCCTTTGAAAGGTAAAATCAGTTCTTGTGCTGGATCATAAACAAAATCAACAAATATGGCTCTGAAACCTATTAAATGAAGGAAAACAGTTCCTGGGTTTGGAGCTGCCTCCCGAGTACCTCTTGCAGAGATTCAGAAGCTCTGGTAGGAAATACTGAGCTATATGGAAATGACAAAGAGAAAAGAGAATCATGAAAATTAAGTGAGCACTGAACTAAAGTGAAATGAAAACTTCATGTTCACCAAGAAAGAAAAATTGTCACCATTTGCATTCAGAAGGAGAAAAGCACCAAGGTGGGAGATGAAAGAATAATACAAATGCATGCAGGCAATTGATAAGGTTTCTTCCCATCCTGAATCCTCACATACAGCCTTGATTTGCTGCACAAAGATTTCAGAGGACTAATCCCAGCAATAAAAGCCAGATCTGAGACACTGCAGGATACACAAAGGCCTTATCAAGGCAGAACAAGCATTTGCTGGGTCCTTGCTTGCTTCTTTCAGAGGGCTGTTCCCTCTTGTCTTGATCAGTCCAATTTTTAGTGTAGTACACGAGTATTGGTCTGGCAGATGTGAGCTGAGTTATTGAGGGATTTCTCCACATGCTCAGGAAAATCAACAGGTTCAGAATGTCTCTTGCTAGACTCAATGGAGTTTTCTATGTCCAGAAATCAAAGGGGGAGGCAATGCCCAGTACAGAGAAACAGATGCACTGAAAAAGCAAAGTATCTCACAGTCAAGTAAAGGTGTCTTTTTGGTTTGCTTTTCTTTCTCTGCATGTGCCGTAAGGTTACACAGATGCCCGGATCTGCATGACCAAGCCAAGCCAAGACCAGCCGCCAGCCTGGCCAATGAGATGCGGTACTTTGATTCCAAGAAACACGCCAATTTTCCAGCTGGAAAGGGAGCCGGCCCATTTCATTGCACTCTGCAGCTATCGAAACGTTTATATCAATTTAAAACAGACTCTTGGGGAGAGTACAAAAACAAAGATGAATTTTTCAGTCTCAAACCTCAGATGCCAGGTTGTAAAGCCTTAGCTAGAAGGTCTTAGGGTAGAAACGACCACATGGCATTAACTGCATAGCAGTGGTTCGTACAGGAGCCATCAGGGTATTTAGGAAAATTGTGAGGCATTTCATTTGGGCTGCACTGCAAGGTCACAGGATGTCAGCAGCTTTGGGAGAAGAAAGAACTTACTTGAGCTTAAAATTGCTGCATGTCAAGCACCAGTCCTGCAAACCTGTCCTCTGAGCACAGATTGACTCCAGCTTCCAGAAAGATCATGACAGTAGGCAATGGAACCATAATGAGGAGGCAGTTTCTACTGTGAGGAAATGGAAGCTCTCATGCTCACATCACCACTGGGAAGAAGGACAGCTGAGCAGTTATGGGATTCTTCATTTATCGGAGCTATTTTAATGACAAGTCTCTAAATCAAAGGTTAGATCTGTTTAGCTTTAAAAATAAAACCCTTTAAAAGGGTTATCTTAATTTTTATCAGAGTTTAGTCTGTAGGCTTTTGCCCATGAAAATGTATTTTGATGTGACCATTCCAGGATATAAAAAACAAAAAAAATCATCATTTAATAGGCTTGGAAAACACAATCGCAGTCCTACAAGTGTAATGGGACCCTCTGGCTGTGTGACTGCTGGGCACAGCCACATCACACTCACATCACAAAGCGCTACTGTTTGAGTGTGATCTCAGGGCCTGATTAAGAGCAGTTTACTAGAAGGCACCAATTGAGGTTCTCCTGATCTCCTCAAACCCGCAGGACCAGCAGCATGGGCTGTACAGCCTGACTTGCTTCTGAGTTAACATGCTAAACATGACCTGTTTACTGTTTGGCTGACTAATTCTCTCTGTATGATTCATTTAACTGCCTTTGTAGTTCCTCAGACCAGCCATAGAGTTATTTTCAATTATGTGGTTTTGTATTGCCACGATGAACAAGACAACTTTCTCTTTTCACAGGCTTTCAGAAAAACAGATGCTCTCAAGGGGTTGAAGAGAAAGAAGGATTATTTATCATTTTTCTTTTGGTATCTCTAGTTCTGACCTTGGTTAGAATCCTTTGTGTCCTATGTGGGCTTCGAACCTCTTGATCTCATTCCTAAAGGCAATGGGTTGCAGTACGGACTGAAGGTAGCGGTGACTTCCACATCTCTGGCCTTTCCCAAATGTTTTACTCATTAGTGGAACAAGAGAATCTTTGGGGCAGATCCAGACTGACTGTTGCACTGGAAGCAGCAGTTCATCCTCTTAGACACTGCCACTTTGCAGGAAGTTTACAAGCTGGAATTTACAGTTAAATCATGTGCCACCCTCCACTGGCATGAGATCTAATGGGAGTTTACATGGAAAAGAAATCTGCAGGTGTGCTGTTACGCAGTAGAAGGGTTATAGAGACATAATTCAGATAGCTAGCAATAAAGCAGAAAGCTGTAAGAAGGCTCCTGTAGGAACCTTCCATTTGCAAACGTTTGCAAGGTGTGAATTTATCGATTCCACTGATGATTCCTTAAATGCACATTTATTATTGAAGACCTGAATCCTGAGGATTTGGAGAACAGTAACACGCAAATCTCCTTTCCCCTTCTTTTGCAGCCCTGCTTTATCTGTGAGGTTTAGGATCTGTGGTGCTTGTTAACTCTCCAGGACAGCGCGGGAAGAGGGAGGAAAGGAAATCGCTTTGTATTCACATCCAGATGTAAGATCAGCTTGATGTTCTTTTCTCCATCATCAAGCAATTCACGTTCCTCTCCACTTCCGGCTTCCCTTAACACTGCAAAATCAGTGCACTTTGGTGAGTGCTTCGTGCAGGGTCCAACAGAATCCAAATACGAAGTTGAATGTTTTTCTGTTTAAAATGCAAACAGGGTAAAATCTGCAGCTTTAGCTCTTTTGGTTTTTAAAAGAGAAAGCTGCTCCCCTTGATCCTGTGCAGAATTCAGCAAAGGAGAGGAAGGTGCTTTCACTTACAAAGGACTTCAGATGTCTGAATCGTGTTCCAAATCTTGGTGAGGCTCCTCCTGAAGCTGACAGCTATGGGATGCCACCATCACCACATTCTCTTCTCCCATCCCAGGCCAGATGTGGGCCAGGCACGAGATCTGTGGAACCCACAGATCCCCCAGATCCAGGAGGAAGCCATAATGGTATTGACAAGCCCCAAGTGTTTTGCTCCCACTTAAGAGTTAAACTCTTTCACCTGAGTTATTATGGTGGCACCTCAAGCTTAGGAGGGCAAAGCTTTGAGCTGGTGCCTTGGGTGGGTTTTTACCTCCCTGGCCCTGCTCATGTTGTGCAACATATCCAGCCTGACTTTCCCCTGCTGGTGTGCTTTCATCTCTCCCCAGTTTTAAAGAAGTCTGTTCTACAACAACTGTGGGGCTATTTACCACTTTGAAAGGAAATCCCATGTCACAACCCCTAGGAGTACAAGGAATAATGTCCGGAATTCCTTTATCTGTGACTAGACCTGGCACACGGTCCCTTTCCTGTCTCTTAAGTATACACAAATATATTCTTTTGTCAAGGCAGCGGGTCCAGATTTTAATGATGACTTATTAAAGAAAGAGGGAAAAAAGGGCTTTGGCAGGACTCAAGAACAAACGTTCTCTGACTTTAGGGCCTTTTGTTCTTAAAGGTGAAAAGTGACTCTAAGAATAAGGAAAAATGAATCGCTGGTCTTTGCCCTCCATAGTAAATTTGACCTCTGCTGTTTTTACTGTCCCTAAAATTTTTGTCCCAGGTTAATCAGGGAAGTAATGTGATAAGTCTCCCTCCGTGGCTGCTCCTCACAATGGTTGTAAGTGACCAAAATGACTATTTGGACATTGCAGGTTTTTTAGCCCTCAGCTCCAGAGCTTCTGTCCTTGTCTTCAGGACAAAATTTGCCCAACTAAAGGTCGTGCTCCTCAGTTCACAGAGCAATGGAGTAAAAGGAATTAATGGACACTATCAGTCCTGAAGGCTTTGGATGACAGGATGGAAGGGACTAAGACACAACGTGTACTGAAGTGTTCCCCACGTGCATGGCTGTTTCCTGCAACTACCACCACTGCATGTGTTCTGCTCATGCTATAAAGAAGAAGCCCAGGGGCTCACGTAGCTCTCTGACCTCCTTGTCTGGGGAGCTTGTGCCCTTACATAATATGGGCCAGAAGCCTACACAGCTGCCTGCTGACATCTCTGGGTGCCTCTTGCTGACATTTGCCTCCTTCCAGGCCAGTAGAACAATGCACGGTGCAACCTGGACCATCAGCTCCAGGAGAGCGGGGAGGGAAATCTATAGCAGGAAACAACTGGGAGCAAGGAAGTTGCAACAGAAATATTGGCACCAGCAGTTTGTGGGAGGCGGGGGAGGCAGGCAGGAGAAGGAGTCTTTCCAGGAAAAGAACATTTCTATCAGATACTTCCAAAAATACAATATCATCATGTTCTAAATGTTGGCAGCACAGCTGGCTTGGCCCACCACTCTTGCAAATAATTATCCAAAAAGTCCTCACGATCCTTCACTTTTGAGTCCTCTCATGCAAGAGGAAAAGAAGACACATATCATCGGGGGACTAGGTTGCATCCCCAAGTGGCTCCTGACACCCTGTGCTCGCCAAGTCTTGGTATCAGAGAGCTGACAGCCTTGCTGCAGCACACATAACTCCCCAGCTGGAATTTACTGGCTCTTTTATTTGTATTCCTCCGGCACACAGGCAATGCCAGATGTGCTGTCCCTGATTCATGTGCATTGTGTTTGATGTCTCTCATCAGAATCAACCCTGCGCTACATCCAGAATCTAAACTGTTCTTAGCAGAGATAAATATTTAAGCAAGTCTGTGATTGGCAAGAATCTGTCTCTCCCTTTGCATCCACTTGAAAGCTGAAATAAAGGTAGAGGCTGAGAGCTGCCGACCCAGCAACTGCCATTTAACAAGTGGCCAAAGGAGAGGGTTTGGCAGGAGAGAGGCTGAAACCAGAGCATCTACATAGCATTGTGTCCTATGCTGGACCACAGCACCTGCTCTTATCTGAGCTGTCAGGCTTTCTCCTGTCTCTGGGGCATGTCAGATGGCTGTTGATAGCAGATGCTGTCATGGACTGTGACAACAACAGGGAATAGGTGACACTGCTTGTCCTGCCTTTTGCCAGGTGGGTGTGTGTGAGCAGCTGACTTCAGACACCTACTAGTTCTAAGTCTTCATATTCCTTCCTTAACACTAAGGTTTTGGTTGTAGTACTGTGTGTGGAGACACCGTATACATGGGAGTTTCCTTGCTTACTGACAAGTTCACTTATTTCTCCAGTTACTGAGCTACTCCCAAACACCAGTTGACCCCAAACACCAGTTGACCTGCCTTCAGCAGCAGTACATGATACTCTGCACTCCTTGGGAAACAACTAGCTGTGTGAATGCAGTTCATGCAAATCAAAGTAAGCTAGTCCCATCTCCCTGTGCTGTGGCTTTGCAGTCAGCGACAGTGATTTAAGGCCGCTTTATTAGTGACTGACATTTTATTTCACGCTTTTATTTGCTTGACCAGCATTTTCCAGACTGTCTGATGGAACAAGGAGATGATCCCACATATCACAAATCATCTAGGCTAATGCTGACTGTAATGGATCACAAATTCTCATACTCCCTGTGTCAAAAAGACTCATGATGGTCCCAGAAGGGGAAACCCACACCTACTCAGACACATTCTGATTACAAAGTCACTGCATCACTCTGTTGTCTGTTGTGCAACAGAACTAGAAGGCAGCTTTTAGTTTCCCCAACGTTGTGTTTCTGACTGCACTCTGGTTTTGGTTCCAGTGCCGACAACACTTTATAAAGACACACAGACATCACAAACTTAGTACAAAGTACCCAGCATCTTGGGAAGGGGTTTAAGAGAGTTTCCCTCTTTTATATCCTCTGCCATGTCTGCTTTTGAACAAGGTCCAAAGAGATTGTTATTCCCATCAGAGTGTTGCTGTGTTGAAATGTGGAATTTTTCAGGAATTTTTCATTAACATTGGCTCTGGCAGATAAAATATTGGCCATGCCAAAGACAACATGCTTGGGAATATGTTGATACCGTACCCTTAGCGCTGCAGTTCACACAGCAAATGGATTGCCCCAGCTGACAAGTAGAGTAATAGCCCTGAAAGCTGATAATGCCCAGACGTGTTGTTGTACTATATATTTTCGTCTTAATTAAAATGGCAGAGTGGCGCCTTCCACTGCAAAACCATTTATGCTCTTCCCTCTTAAGTGAGAGAAAGAGATCGATAAGGGATTAAGCAATTGTAATTCTAGCTTCGCCTGGAGGTACAGGTCAACTCTTCAATAATTTGATCTTCTTTAGGTGGTTTAGCTACACCCAAAGAAGGCTTGGATCATTGGTCACATATACCCAAAGCAGCAGCTGAGTGAGTGCTGAGTGTTCAGGAGATATTTCACAAATGTACTGTGTTCCAGGGTAAGTGAGGAATCCCCATCCATAAACCCATATGCTCCCTGGTCTTTGGGCACTGTGAGGTGACAGTGACACTGGTTCTGTGAGCCAGGCTTCTCCCTCACCAGCCAGCTATGCCCAGTACACCTCCATACCTCCCTCATCCTGCAGAAACCACCTCACAGAACTTCAGCAAGACATTTCCTTGAGCATCTTTGTGCACTGTCAGGTCTCTGCTACCTCTTGCTCACTACATTCTTAGTGACTGGCAACCCCCTCATTCCTTTGGCATCCTCTTCACAACCCCCACTCACACTGAGGTTGTGAGCTTCTCTCTCCTAATCCTAACCCCAACCCTGACTCTAATCCTAACCCTGCCCAGTATTCAAATCCAACACTGATCCTACCTGGACTCCATTTGTCCTGTTGGCTTCTGTACTACCAAGATGTCCAAGCAGAGGTGTCTTAGTACCTGCTGGGTACAAACACTTATCAAATATTAAAATGAGCATTACAGATTTAGGTGTCCAGGTATGAGAGGATTATGGAATCGTAGAGTTATAGAGTGCACTGGGTTGGAAGGGACCTTGAAAAGCTATTAAATGGGTTGTCTCACAGTATCACAGTATCCTAGTATGTGAGGGATTGGAAGGGACCTTGAAAGATCGTCTAGTCCAATCCCTCCTACCAGAGCAAAACCACCTAGACAGGAACGTGGGCAGATGGATTTTAAATGTCTCCAGAGGAGACTCCACAACCCTCCTGGACGGCCCCTTCCAGAGCTGTCACCCTCACTGGGAAGAAGTTCCTTCTCAGATTGATGTGGAACCTCCTCTGTTCCAGCTAACCTCCTATGTTCCCCTTTGTCTGTGTGTGTCCCATTCACTTCTGTTCTCTGCATGGCTATGCCCACTCTCTAAGGGTCTTTGGGGCTGAAGATCCACCAAATTGTGCCCCAAAATTAAAAAAAAGAATCTGTGGAAACTGATATTTAAACCCTTACTATATGTTTGGGTAGGTGCAAAGGTCATAAGAAAAATCCCTGGCTGAGAAAGGACAGTGCCAAAATGGCAATCATCATCATCATCATTGTCGTCGTCATGGCAGTCTGCATTTCTAAGATTAGTCGGGATGGCTTACAAAGGGATTTAACCTTGTGACATGTTTGTGGGGTTGGTAATTGCTATTATATATTGCTGGAAACTGGAGGCAGATAAGATCAGTATCTTACTTCAGGTCATACAGGAAGCCTGCAGCGAGGCAGGAATTAGAGCTTAAGTAAATTGGTTCCAAGTTCTTGTGCTGGGCTGCAGGATCGTCCAGGAAAAGGCTTTCTTTGGTTTTTACAGGAGCTGGAAGGAGCTGCCACTAGCGAGTGTCTGGTGTGGATGGCAGTGCCCTTTTCTCTGAAGGTGGCCAGTGGGGCGAGCAGGAAAAAGAGGACAATAGTGCATTTGGAACTTTTGCTGCTCTTTTCTCCTCCCAGAAAACATGCAGGTTCTAGCCCAAGTGAGCTCCTGCACAGGTCTATTTCTCCTCTTGCCTCTCAGCTTTGATAAATCCAATATTTCCTTGCATAGTCTGATACCTGTAATCACTGTACTCCTACTGGGGTGAAGCAGTAGGAAAACAAATGGGCTTTGAGGGTGTGAGGACTACCTTGCTCTGAGGAGGGGGAGCTCCTCCTGAATGTCAGCACAAACACTCAGTCGCACTCCAGGCTCATTAAGCAGCTCGCCAAGAAGTACCTCCAACATAGCCATGCACAGGGGAGATGAGAACAAACTCTCAGTCTGGAATCCTTTAACTGTAACAGACGCTCAGCAGGGGAATCCATTAGACGGGAGCTGAAAATTAGCTTTGCAAATTTGTCTGTGCCAGAAGACACAGTTGGAATGAAAACCAAGAGGCTTTTTTGGAAGATAGTTGCAGTTGGAGTGACACCGCATCCGTCTGCACCTATGGACACGGGTGTGTGCTTGTGCTTCATTTTTCATGTGAGGAAACCAGTGACCTACCACAGATGTGGTCTAAAACATGGAGGAAGGACCATGTTAAAAGGAATTCCTGAAAAACTGTGGTCTCACAAGCCATAGGCATCCCCTCCACACACCTGGTTGTACCCCAGGACATGCCAGTAGGTCCTCCAAGCCAGTACTAGCAAGGAGTAGTGGGTTAGACACACCTTTGGGAAGGGGCAGGTAGCGTTTGGGACTGAAATAAGGAAGGCAGGGCAACAATGATCTGGGTTTTAATCCTTTTTCATCTGCTTGGCTCTGTTTCTATGCAAAGTAAGTGAGAGCACAACATGTCAGCGCAGAGGAACAACCAAACCGAAGTTGTACAGGAGTGTGGCTGGAGGGTAATGGAGAGAGATGAGTTTCTGACAGTTCAGACCAACATGTCACAGAATCCCAGTCCTAATCCTTACAGCCTTAAACACCGCAATATACTTGCAGCTTCAAATGGCTTTTTCCCTGGTGAGCAGAATGAAAGATGAATTAAATCCACTGCAGTTCCTTAGCTACTTTTTTTCTATTAGAAACATTTATGGGCCCTTCGCTCCAAGGAGGAAGGGAATTGCTAGTCTCCCTGATGTGCAGAAGAGCAGAGAAGTACTTGTGCTGTAGGCAGGAATGCAAATCCACAGTGCTCTAAGCAACAGAGGTCTGAGCAGGAACCTACAAACTGAAGAGTGCAGCAGGAACCTACAAACTGAAGAGTAGAGTAGGTACCTACAAACTGAAGAGTGGAGTTCATGCAGCAGCTGAGCTCTGGGCCTGAGCCAAGCTCCACACTAATTAGAACTGTAATGGCATCAGCTATCTCCCATCCAGAGATTCTGGGTCTTCCTGTGTCATACCATGGTGCAGCCCCTGTTCTGGAGTTAGTGCTGCCAAAGCCATCGTAGATGTGCCCCAGGTGAGCTCCCCTGAGGTGTTTGTCGAAGGACAGGGGATGAAGCTGAATTACTTAAATGGGGTTGCTTGTGTCCAACACACCTGACATCCTTGCTGGTCTGGACCATGGCAAGTGGCCAGCAGCCTCTCTGGCATCCATCGCCCCATCGAGCCAAAACCCTGCAGACCTGACTTGGTCTCCCCTGTTCCTGGTCCTCCCACCCACTCCAAAAACATCCCTTGGTGCACCAGCACATCTGCCCAAAGGACAGAAACCCACACAGGCTGCTTGATGTCTAACAAGAGAGCAGTTGGAGGCAGAGGAAGACATCAAACTAAATTATGCTCGACTTCATGCTCTTAAGAATGTAAAGGAAACGCAGCCCAAAGGAACTATATGGCACAGAGAGTCAATGTATACTCATTTGTGTATCAGCCCATTGTCCAGGGGAGCTCTCAGTTTCCTCTTGGGATCTATAATGAATAGACCTATAAGAGAATGTTATGGGGGCAGAGATTTCTCTTTTCCTTCTATTTAACTGGGAACAATATGAGATCAAAACAAAAAGGCAGCTTTTCAAAGGGCACCAGTACAATGTGCACACTTAAGGACATCGCTGTGACCATTAAATGGAGGAGCACAAGAGGAGAGACCTTTGCCGTACTACTGAGAATTCCTCATCAGTCCTTTATCCTATAAGACACAAGAAGATCAGTGTAGGAGATACCCTCCCTACATCCCATTTTCGCTACATCCCACCCCAGCGTCACTACTTTGCTTTCCTACTAGCAGATGTCAAGACCAGAAGGGAGATAAGCAGACAGATTTTAAAATAGGAAAGGTGACTAAAGGAATTAGGCTCTTCTGGACTGTCCCAGTGATGCCCTTTAACCCCTTTTACTGTCTCTTTTCAAGTCTGGTTAGCTCTAAATTTTGGGGCATTGAGTGTGAGGACACGATGCGAGAGCAGATATATTGGGAATTAAAGAATTAGCAGTCCAGACCACAGACTCTGCACACCTGAGTCACCAAGGCAAAGTGTTTTCCCTTTATCTTTTTATGAAAACTACTTTGAAAACAATATTTTTGTATTAAAATTGGAGGAAGATGTTGAGATGTTTTAGGTGCAGTGGTCAGACTGAGGGATGTCCCAGGTAGAGGCAGACAGACAGGCAGAATGTCAGAGCTGTGGTGCCCGAGGCCAGACAGAATCCCAGTAGCATTTAAACCTCTGCGTTAATGTTTTAGAGTTCAGTGATCCTGTGGTATGGTACCGTGGTACAAAACAGCCTCGAACATCAGCTAAGCAAACTGTACTCCATGGAAACCCAAACCAGCTTGGTTTAAGCTTTTCCTCTAATCCTGCTCTGAGCACAGAGTTTACAGCTTTACTGCCCTGGTCTTCTCTAAAGCACAGGACAGGTTTGGCAAAGGAAACCTGAGATTTCTACCCAGACAAAACTGTCTCCTGTTCTTTTGTCCTCCTGCCAGAAACTCTCCAGAAAGCCGCTGGTCCCGTCACGAAGAATGTTGAAACAAATGGCTCATGTATTCTCGGGATGGAAAAGGAGAATCTTTCTCTTGGGAGCCTTATTGACTCGCAGGATGTTGAGGTGCCTGTTAGTGGCTGCCTGCCCGAGATGCTGCTGGATGCCAGCTCTGACACACAGGACAGCAAGTTAGGAGGGGCAGGTTAGTAATCTCTTTTTAATATCAATGTCACAGCCATAGTTATGCCCAACACTCAGCAGAGATCAACTTCCATAACCAGAAGACACATTGCCTCATGATTTATTAGGGTAGATTAATAATGATGTCTCACCACATAGGTTTGAACATTACATTTTAAAGGCAAAACAGACAGCAATAAAGAAGGCAAAGTGACTGGTAACTCATACCTAATATTTTTACCTTTAGTGTAAAGATCACAATCACAGAATCACAGGATCACAGAACGTTAGGGATTGGAAGGGACCTTGAAAGATCATCCAGTCCAATCCCCCCACCACAGCAGAATCCCCTAGATCAAGTCACACAGGAACATGGCCAGGTGGGCTTTAAACGTCTCCAGACAGGAGATTCCACAACCACCCTGGGAAGCCTCTTCCAGTGCTCTGTCACCCTCACTGGGAAGAAATTCTTTCTCAGATTGATGTGGAACCTCCTGAGTTCCAGCTCACACCCATTGTCCCTTGATGTCCCATTAGATGCTGCTGAGCAGAGCCTGGCTCTATCCTCCTGACACCCACCTTTCACATATTTATCAGCACTAATGAGGTCACCCCTCCGTCTCCTTTTTTTCCCAAGCTAAAGAGCCAGCTCCTTCAGCCTTTCCTCATAAGGCAGATGTTCCACTCCCTTCATCATCTTCATTTCCAACTATCATATTGTGAAAGCCCAGAATTATTTTTAGGGGTCTTTCTAGCGTAACACTGTTCTGATAGAAACCAGAGCATATACAAGACCAGTTATTCTGTTTGGGAAGCCTGTAGAATAATTCCATGTCTCCATAAAACTGAGAAGAATAGATCAGCCTTTTATACGTCCTCCTTCGAGTGTAATGACAACATCTCCTGACGGGGATGCAGTGCACAGCAGGCAGGGGGAAGCTTTTACACACTCTGCTCAGCATCCTGTTATCTTCTCAGATTCCCTGTGCATAGATCGTGCATACTGGGTCTCTTGTTTTGACTTCTCTTTGGTTAGGGCAGGGTGATATTGCCCATATTGACCCAGACAGTGGAGCTCCCCCTGTTTACTTGACTTGGTTGGAAAGTCAGGAGAAAACCATCCAAATGTAAGCACAGTCATAGAAACCCCGAAGCAATTCCAAACCTGTAAATACTTCCCACTGAAGACTTGGTTTATCTCCTTGCTGGAGATAAGTTAGAACCTGATTTATCAAAAGATTAAGTAATAAAACTGTTAATGGGATGATTGGCGGCTTCACAGAGTGACAACTGGCTCTGACTTTCCCAGAGACCCACAGTTTCATTATATTTGGAAAAGTCATCACTGAGTGGGATGATAAGCTGTGAGAAACATGGGGCTTTTTCACTGTGAGACGGGCCAAATGCACTGAGGTGGCAGCCAAAGGAGGCTCTGCCCCAGGGAATCCCTCCCCATTGTATATTCCCCTCCTTCATGCTGACATAGGATTCTGAGGATTAATTACTCTCCCTGGTAATTTCTACTGGGCCAAACCCTGTTCTCTTGCCTCTTGCTCTGTCCTTACTCAATAGCAACTTTGCCAAGACTGAAGGAAAGTTGTTTTAAGCCTCTTAACAGAATAAGATCCTGAAAGCCAAAGTAAATGTGAAGCAAGAGCTGCCTCACACAACTGCAGTGTCGGTGCAAGGGCCACACATTCACTTTCCTTCGCCACAGGAAACTAAACAGCTCCTTTGCATTCTCACAGTGAATTCACTCTTCCAAAGCAAATCAGGATTTTCCCGCAAGATCGGTAAAATCTCTACATTTACAAATGTATCAACACCCGAACGGAAAATCCACACCAAGGCACATTCAGCAACGGGCTGTTGTCTTCAGCCAAGGTACAGCTTGAATCCTGTGTAGCTGAGATCAAAGCTTGTCCCAATTGTGTGAACATGAAATGTGGTTAATCCAGACATCATCCATTTGCAGGACAAAAAACCCCACGGCAGGCCAGAAGGTTACCAGTTCTCCCCACTTCACATCGTGTAACAGCTTGAAATGTATTTGAAAGGTTCGCAGGGTAACATCATTGTTTATATTCCCTTGAATCATCATTTAATTGTAGTGGCACAAAACCCTTTTAACTAGCCAACTCTGCTGTTCAGCTCCATCCTGCTGTGCCATGCAAGCAAGAGCTGACAGAACTTCCTCACCTCATGTACATCCAGAAGGCGATCTGGAAAAAGCTTTTCTCCCCGCACATGGGTGCCACGTTTTTATTTCTTCTCCTTAACCTCATGGGTTAAGGAACAAAGTCCTTTGCAAATTAGCAGTGAGGAAGGAATGGAGCGGGTGCCCTTCCCTAAACCCAGTGACCACCCGCTGCTGGACAACTCAGCACCTGGGGAGTCTGTTTTTCTGTGAGGGAAAGACAGAGACTTTGAGGTTTGTAACTGATAATCTCCAGTGCTTTGCTTCCCTCCTTTCATACACAACCTTCCTGTCAGGGCTTCTGGGCAATCTCTTCCAGCAGCCATTTCCTGTATGAGGGTGTATTGCCATTAGGGTTGCCCACAAGAATGGTTTCTAAGCGCTGCTGCGTGGGCACTTTACAGCCCCTCAGGGAGCCACTTCTGGGCAGCTTTAAGACCAAATGAAGAAGCAGAGGGGAAAAACACGTTTTATAACTCTTGGAGGACAGAGGGTATTTGTAAGCATCTGCACATTAAAGCTCTGAAACACTGGCCCGTGCACAACCCAACCCAGGAGCTGGGGAAGTCCAGAAGTATTTTTCAGAGATGATCCCTGTGGCTACAGAAGGTAAAAATGAGCCCTTCTCAGTAGCTGACAGGGAATGGTGGATGAGAACTAGGATTAATATTCTGTCTGTCCAGTTCTGGGCCCCTAAGTTCAAGAAGGACACAGAACTGCTGGAGAGAGCCCAGCACAGAGCCACAAAGATGAGGAAAGGCTGAGGCAGCTGGGTCTCTTGTGCTTGGGGAAAAGGAGCCTGAGGGGTGACCCCATGAATGTTGATCCATATGTGAAGGGCGGGTGTTGGAGGATGGAGCCAGGCTCTGCTCCATGTCATATAATAATAGGACAAGGGGCAACGGGTGTGAGCTGAAACACAGGAGGTTCCACATCAATATGAGAAGGAACTTCTTCCCAGTGAGGGTGACAGAGCACCGGAAGGGGCTGCCTAGAGGAGTTGTGGAGTCTCCTTCTCTGGAGACATTTAAAACCTGCCTGGCCATGTTCCTGTGTGACTGGATCTAGGGGATTCTGCTGTGGTGGCAGTGTTGTACTCAATGATTTTTCAAGGTCTCTTCCAATCCCTGATGTTCTGTGATTCTGTGATTGAGAGAGTCCCCATGCTCACATCACCCATTGCAGGCTTCTGGGGACAAGGGAGGAAATTCCTTTAACTCCTAAATGATTGTCTTCAGCACCAATTTCAGTTCATGAGGCAGGAGTTAAGGAGAAACAGGATGAAGCCTTTGCAGAGTAGCTGCTTCTGTGTGTGGTGTGAAGTACCCCTGTGAGCACTGCCACCTTACTCACTGCTCTAGGGAGCAGGCAGAGCAGTCCCATGGTGACTGGTGCCTTTCCAGCAAGCTGACTTGGATGGGGGTATATGAGGAGGACTTCAAGTTGTGCAATGTGCAAACTGTGGGCTCTGGTGAAGCAAATGGTTTGGCAGAGGTGGTTCAGATTCGTGGCAGTTTTGTAGAAACAAAATGAAACAGGTAATGACTAGGTCAAGCTTCCTTGACCCTCAAATCAAGAACAATCCCAGCAGGGCTGAAAGCTCCCCTCTCCACTTCCTTGGCAATCATGTTCCCACAGTTCAGAAAAACACAGGAAGATCTAAGGAAACCTATGTGGAAATGCAGAAGACAAAGGCAAGTGATCTGAAAATAGCAGGCTTGTCCCTATATTTCCTTTACATTCTGGGCCGGAGTTTAATTTTTTGGCTGAATTTTGAAATCCTGAGGACCATATGCTTTGGCCATTCCCTGCCAGGAAAACTGGGCTGGTTCAGCCTTTCACCATTCCAAGGGTTAGATGAGGTGTTTTCCTTCTTCCTGAGTCCTGTCAAGGGCTCAGTACTAAAATCTGCACTGCTTAGAGCCACAGCAAAACCCCTGCACACTGCTTACACACACACTGATTATACTAGTTACACACACACTGCTTACACACACACTGGTTAGGCACTGGTTACTCACACTGCTTGCACGCACACTGATTATACTGGTTCCACTCACATTGCTTGCACGCACACTGGTTATACTGCTTACACACACACACCATTTACAGGTGTAAAGGGGGAAAGGTCTGCAAAAGTGGCTTCTTGAAACATTCAGTCCAGCAGGAAGACTTTGTGCCTTGAGAGGCTGAGAAATTCCTCTTGGCTTTTGCTAATGTAAAAATTCAAGGAATCCTGAGCCCTGAGGGGCGTTTAGGAGATGTCCAGAAAAAGGAGAGAGGGGGAGCAGGAGAGTGATGTAGGATGCAGTGAGGGCAGGCAGTCTGTGCTGTAAGGACAGGCTAAGGCAAGGACTTTGAGATGAGGGTATTGGGCTGCCTCAACAGGAGGACACAAGTGTTTCTGTCAGCACTGGGCTGTGTTATACTCTGAGGAGCAGCCGTTGCACTGGGCAGTAGCTCAGCACCTTCAGTCTATGAATTCACTGGGTTCAGGTGAGCAGGGGGTCCCCACATGAGTCTGTTCAGCAAGGAATTTGCACCCAAAAAATGGGCAGCCATCAGTTCTGATCATCGCAACTTCATGAGATCAGAATCCCAACCTCCCACCCTCCCCACATGGGGAAGCCGCTCTTGGCAAGTGTCTAAGGTCACACCTTATACAGAAACCTTTGCTTCACATGATTTGTTCTCGTCTTGCCTGGCTTCTAATGGCTGCAAGCTCTCTGCTGCTCAAGTTCTGCTGTCTGGGGCAAGCTTCAAGCATGAGCTTATACTAAATGCTGTTTCCAGATAACAACCTTGGCCAGTGCATTTTGGTAGCTCCTGCCCTTTTCTCTGTGGCCTTAAAGAGAAAAAGGAAAGAAGTGTCTAACGCGAGGAGATCAATTTTCTGTCCCACAGCTTTCAAGTTTTTTAGAGTCTTTGGGATTGAGTACAGTTGGGTGCTCTGCCTGAAGGTGAGGACTGTAGGAACGGCGATGTCTTGATTGGTTCTCAGAAGCATCTACATCCTGTCAGTCATCTGATCTGTTTTGTTCCCTGCTGCTGTTTAGGCAGTCCAAACAGCTTTTTACTACTTCCACTTACAGTACCCATTACAGTGACATCAGGCTGGTTTGGAGAAGAAAAAGGAAAGATGGGGTGAGGCTGATGACACTGTGAAGTGAAGTGAAGCTGGGTAGGGTTCAGCTTCAGCACCCTCTTCACTTCACTTGGAAAGTCAGTCTGCCTCCTGGAAATTTCCTGTGTAGGTTGTTGTAGCTGCCACCAAACCAGTTTTGCAGTGCAAACTGAAAGGAGCTGCTCTGTTCTTCCTCTCTTTTGCTGATGAAGTAACGCCTCACTGCTGATGTGTTGCCTTGCTAAGGAGGCAAAGCACAAGCTTCACTTCTCACTGTATATGGTGCTGAGTGGATTTTCACCCTCCTTCAAGCTGAACTAGTGACTTGAAAGACCACTTAGGAAAACTACAGGTCACCTACCGCTGGCTGTACCTCAGAAACCTACCGTAGTGGTTGGAAATCTTTCACATCCATCTACTAACAACATAACTATTATAGATTCAACCCAGCTTGATATATTATTCCAAATTGAAGTAAATTGAGCTATTGCTTTGTACAAATATTTCCTCATAAAATCACAGAATCGTAGAACATTAGGGATTGGAAGGGACTTCAAAAGATCATCCAGTCCAATCCCCCCACCACAGCAGGATCCCCTAGAACCTGTCATGTAGGAGCACGGCCAGGCAGGTTTTAAATGTCTCCAGAGAAGGAGACTCCACAACCCCTCTGGGCAGCCCCTTCCTGTGCTCTGTCACCCTCACTGGGAAGAAGTTCCTTCTCATATTGATGTGGAACCTCCTGTCTTCTAGTTCACACCTGTTGCCCCTTGTCCTGTTGTTGGGTGTCCCTGAGCAGAGCCTGGCTCCATCCTCCTGACACCAACCCTTTTCATATTTATCAACATGAATGGTGTCACCCCTCAGTCTGCTTTTTTCCAAGCTCAAGAGACCCAGCTATTAACAGAGAATGCATGCAAGGACAGAGATAACCCAAAGGTACCTTGTTGCTCTTATTTAGATCAACAGGTATTAGGAGAGAAATATATTTTTTAAACTATTAAGAGTTCTTATAACAGAAACCTCCAAGCAGCAGTCTGGTTTGTATTCTCAGCGTTCTTTTGGGTATGATGCTGTTTTCCCAAAGTTCAGGGAGGATTCAGAAATACTTGACATTTTTTTTGCCTTGCCTTAAATAGATGAATTAGGGTAAAGAGATTTCCAGTTGGTTTTGAGTGTGGCAGCTTCACGCCAGAGGCTCATATTATCACAGTCTTAAAAAAAAAAACACCCCAGCAAGCCTTCCCTGCTTTTTATAACATTTTCCCACAATAAAGCCTATGTTCAGTAATAACACCAATTGAGAGACACATTTTTGGTTTGCTAGAACCCATCAGCAGCCTGTCCTGTCAGCTCTCCAGTCCTCAACTTTCCAACACTGGCTGCCACACAGAAAGGCAAAACCATACCCATAACGCTTCTGCCTTTGCAAGTGTCCAGCACCCAGACCACAGCCCTGCCGGCTCCACGCACCGAGCATCCTCCTCGGCAAACCAGGAGTGTCTGAGCTCCTGCAGCGTTGGGCTTAGCTGCTGCTCAGTGGTCAAACTGGACTCTGAACCCCTCATATCCAGTTTATTCTATTTGTAGAAGTGGTTACAAAGTCAATCAAAAAGATCTTTCCATTTCAAACTTGCTTTAATTTCCAAGCAATCAAGCAGGATCTAATTGTCATTTTTCCAATTTGTTTGGTTTCCAATGAAATTACTGGGTTTACTCCAACACCTGAAAAGTTCTTCAGATCTCACAGGTATCAGTTTTTTTGAGGATAATATCGGGGGGTAAAAGACACTAAATTTTTCATGCCAGTGCCAAAAATCCTTTGCAGATTGCTTTTTTTTAAAGGGCTGGGTTTAACTGACCTGCTCCATAAACCCTAAACCCTGTGCTAGCTGTTGGCATCCGCACAGCAATTACTCCATCAAAAATTTTGAGCAGACAGACCCTGACTAGGGTCTTACTTCGAGGAACTGGAGGCTGCCCAAGTAGTTTATAGAGTCTCCTCTGGAGACGTTTAAAACCCACCTGGTCATGTTCCTGTGAGACTTGGTCTAGGGGACCCTGCTGTGGCTGGGGGATTGGACTGGATGATCTTTTGAGTTCCTTTCCAGTTCCTAATGTTCTGTGATTCTGTGAACTGAGTAATAAGCAGCAAGAAAGTGGGAATTTAATGATTCTTGTCTCAGGAAATGAAAAGAGACACAGTAATGTTTGCAATGGGATGATGTTTGCATGGTCTCTCACCTCTGCTAAACATCCCTAAGGGCTGAAAGCCTTTGGTCTGCATGGACTTTCTTTGTGTTAGAACAGAAGATCTCTTGGTTTTTAATGCTTAGTTAAAAATGAGAAAACATTAGTTTATAAGAATTCAATCTCCGTTGTAGAGTAGATGATGCATCTCTTGAATTAAAGACTGTAAGAAAGAAAACTCTTCAAACTTCTCAACTCTTTCTCTTGTTCTAGGGATTGAACAGGCAGGGTGGGTTTAGTTTGACGGTTGGACTGGATGATCATGTGGGTCTCTTCCAGCCTTAATGCTTCTGTGAGTCTGTGAGTCTGTGACTTCAATAGTTATGGTTAAGTGTCCTCTGGCACCAGCACACTGAGGCAGCAGAGTACAGAAAGTAAGGAAGGACACAGTGATTGCAGACAACGAGAGGAGCACGCAGACTGCTTTGCTGAGGTTTGGTAGGAGCTGAGAGACCTTCCTTTCCCTTGAGCACCTGGGAAGTCCTGAACAGGGAGGAATCCCTCAGCCACACTCCTCACTCAGCACCTGGATGACTTTCCCAGTTGTGAAATCTCCTCTCTGCATTGCAGATGAAATGGTTTGGATTCAAATGAGAGTCAACCTCTTCAGCACGACTCTAGTTGTGGCCACAAAGATCACAGAGAAGGTGTAACCTGCAACCTGCAGGGAACATCTGTGTTTCCTCAGTGCCTCAAAGTGTTTCTGGACTCATAGCAGGAGATGAACTTTGAGGGAGATGTGGCTGAGGAGTTAATACCTCAGCACCATCAGTTCTATGCAGAATCTTCCAACTTCTGTTTCAATTTGGCTTCCAGCCTAATGAGGGCACACAGAGACTGTGCTAACATATTATCTTCTCCTAATGATGGACAACAGTCTGACATCCCTAACACTGCTTCCAAATCCATAGTCAGCCTTCGCCTACAGGGACAGTTAGTGCTGTGCCTGCCTTCCTCTCTTTCTCACAGGATGAAGACGTTGCCTTTCCTGTGCCTGTCACTGCTGCCAGAGTGAATCGGCACCAAACTCCAAAGTTATTAGAAACAAAATTATTAGGATGGGGGCTTGATATGGACAGACACAAGTCTTTCCCACAGTGTGGGCAGCAGCTCTGGACGGGCTTTTCATCCACCTCCCCACACCAGGCTTCGCTTCACCCCAGATCCCCAAACAGTTGTTCTTATCCTTCCCTGGTCCATGACAGTTTGTGATGAATTTACACCTTTGTGAAGCATGCGCTGGATTTGTGATAAAACACTTTCTACAGGCAACTCTTTGAGACATTACAGATGTTCAAACCAGTGTGGGGTGCTGCTGGCTGCTCACACACGCATCACCCACATGGAGAGCATTACGGGAATCCTCTTAGGGCAGCGCGAGCTTCTGATGCTGCACCACGTGCAGCTCAAGGTGAGGATAGTGGTGTCCATTAAGATTTGGAACTGGTTTCCCTGGGTTACCCTGGGCGCTGCTGCTACTGTGTTGGGGTTTCCGTGGTGTCAGGGGGCCCCTTTCAGCCTGTGAGGTTTCGCTGCTTCAGGTTTTAGGGGAAAAAGCTGACGCAGCCATTCGGAGCAGAAGCTCAGGCTTAACTGTTCATTCTGTAGGTGAGTGGTGCAGGAGAGGTGCTGTAGGGGATGTGTGAAATTCAGTGGGGTTAGTACCTGCCCATCAGCACCTTTCCATGGAAGAAATGCATTAAATCCCTGAATGAATCAACAAAGTATCATGGACAGTGATGCTTCACAGTGTTTTCAGCAGCATTCCTTTTTCTGTTAAACTGCAGAAAAACTTACCCCATGCTACAGGAGCCTTGTGCTGTCAGATGCATTCATTTCTACAAATTTATTAATGAAATAATCACTAGGAATTCCCCAGTAAATAACTGACCATCTCTATTACACAGTCTGCAGTGTCATGAACGAGCAGCACCATAATCCTTAACGAGATAATGAAAAGTCGCAGGGCAGATGGAAAAGCTCTGCTGACTCTCATTAGAACCTGCCTCTGTTACCCACTTACCCCCAGGGCTGATACTCCCAACCCTCGCCCCCCCCCAGTGGGAATCGGGTCTTACCGTGCATCAGGAGCAGCCCCTGAAGGACACAGACAGCCAGAGCCACGCTGGGGCTGGGGACCATGGCTGAGATCCGCTGTATCCCTTGGCAAGAGCAGCAAGAGAGAGGTTCCAGAACAGGGACAGAGTTTTCTTCTCCAGTAACAAGTTTGTGGGAGGCTGTGGGGCTGGGGAGGGATGAGAGGGGAGAAGAGGCAGAATTCCCACTTAAATTGTTCTTTCAATTCACTGCTTCTTCCTTGAGCTGCAGATTTTTGTTTTCTTTCCTTTCTTCTCCAAGTGCAAAGTTTTAGGCTTTTTTTTTTCTTTCCACAACAACTTTATTCCTCCTTTTACTCCTTTTTTGTTTTACTAATTCCTGGGGGAGGAAAAGACTTCACAGCCCTCTCGGGAGCCGCAAAGTAGCTCAAGGGGTTAAAAAAAAACAAAGCAAAGCACCAGCGAAGTTTGGCAAAAAAACGCCAGATCAATCCCAAACTTTCCTCCAGTCAGAGAGTCGCTGCTGCCGGCAGTTCTTCACCCAGCGTTTGGGCTAAAGGTGCCTGGAACTCAAAAACTCTCGGATGGGTTTATCCTGGGAGGCGCAGGTGCTGCAGAGATCAGGAGGAAGAATAAACCTCTCCAACTTGAACGAGTTTTCCAAGGTGGGAGGAGAGGGAGCTCCCAGTTCCCTCAGTTTGGCTACCTGCCGGGGGGGCCAGCAGCCGGCTTGGGCATGGCCAGAGCCAGCAGGCTTGGCGGGGTGGTTTGTTCTCTCTCTCTCTTTCTGTTCTTTTCTCCCCCCGGCCACAACCCCTGTGGGTTTGGTTTGTTTGCCTGGGAAGTTCAATGCGAGCCCGAGATTCTTTATAGGGACAGGAAAAAAAAAAAGGAGGAAGGAGAGACGTCAGCAGCCAGGCAAGGGGACTTCACTGCTCTTTCCCTCCCTGTCACTGCACACAGCTCCTGCCTCTCCTCCTCCTGCTGCTGCTGCCATGAGATGGGGCAAAGAAAAGCACCGAGTTTGTCCCCCGCTGCCTCCCACCATTGCCAGTCCCTGCCAAGCTGGAGCTGCTGGAGCATCAGGTGGCACCGTCCTCCCCTAGTCCTTCCCTGCTTCTCCCAGAGACAGAAGTGTCTCAGAGTGCCCTTGCAGAGCACAGGGACAGCACCAGAGGAGCAGCAGTGCCTGTGCCCCCTTTTCCCCTAGTTCTTTATCAGTTTGGGGTCTTTCTGACTGGATCCCACTGGGATGCCACCTCTGTCCTCCTTGCCCTGCTCCAGCAGCCGCCACAGTGTGTCCCTTACTTTTGGAGTGTAGGGATTCTTCTTTGAACAGGGGGTTCAGGTAACCCCAATGGGGTTGCTGTTTCTCCAGCACTGCTGCCTAGCTCATCTCTCATAGGTTTCTCATTGCAGCTGTTCTGTGTCACCAGAGCAGGTGCTTGGGTGCACACAGACGCATCCACACGACCAACCTCCCACCTGTCCTCTGCACTCACAGGATCTGAGGAGGGATGAGCTCTCCTGTCACGGTGGGGGACAGTGGGGTTCAGGCAGGGGACAGGCACAGACTTCTCCTTTCATCTCCCACAGGCTTTTCTGAGTTTGAGGCTGCTCCTTTAACTCCAAGTGCCTCTTGGGCCAGCACAGCCTCAGCTGCAAGAGTTAGAATCAGTGCTTAGCTAGCACCAGGTGAGCTGAGAGATGTCTCCATGCACACAAGGGTCACTTCTGCAGCCCTGGCCAGCACTCAGGTGAGGGAGAGGGAGCCCCCATTGCAATGCAGTACCAGCTACACAGCTTCTAACACGCACAAACCACTACACTACACTGGTAATGAGGGACTGGTGGAACCTTTATGGCTGCCCACACAGCTTGTCATTGCCAGTAACCCCACGAGCAAGCCACAGGAGTTAAATGTCCTCTTACGGACTTGCAGTCAAGCACTTAAGAACAAGAAGCATCATTTCTCATCATTTCCTCGCTCTCAGTTCTCAGCAGCAAGGGGTGTCACCGGGTAATACTGAGTTTGCTATAAATGCCCAAATCTAGAGGAGAAGTTAATTTCCTATGCCTCAAATGAATTTTTTTAATCACAGAACATTAGAGATTGGGAGAGACCACAAAAGATCACCCAGTCCAATCCTCTCAGCAGAGCAGGATCACCTAGACTTCCCCAGATCTGTGTCGCAGTAACAAGCTTATACGGGTTCTTATGCGTAAAGACCAACCATAGGGAGCTAAACTGAAGAAGGAAACCTCTGGCTTAACTCTAGAACTGGAGTTTATTTCTGATTTACAGGGAAGTGTTTGGAAATTCATCAGAGGTTACTGACCAGCTCCTAGCAAGTTATATTTTACTTTTTGACGCCCCATGTAATCTTTTACCCGTTGATGAACTTAACTGATCTTGAATTGGGAATAAATGCCTATAGTGGGGAGTTTCACAAGGATTTTGATGTGAGAATCTGACCAAATGGTCCTGGGAACTATTTTTAATTCCTGTTCTAACCTATTTCAATTCCTGTTTTAATTTTAATTTAATTCCTATTTTAATTCCTGTTGTAGCCTCCTCCATCCAAATGTGTAAAATTAAAAATCCAGCTGTAAAGATGATGAATTTTACTCCTGAGCATCTTCATGTGCCTGGAGCAACCTGTTAGAGCTTTAGCAGAGCAGACTTCTCTAACACAACAGCATGTTCTGGTCATACAGATGGGAAAAACCATTTGCTAACTGGAGTAGAACACCTTCATAGCAGTGTAACTCATTGTTGCATGACAGTTACCCTATCTGAGGAAGTCAAAGCTCCATATGAATATTAACAGATACTCAATACTCGTGGGGATTGAAGCAGGGCTAGAAAAAGTCTTTGCAAGGCACATAGCTGTTGGACCAGCCTGGCCATAACTGAAGAAAAGAATACTAACAAGGTCTGTGAGACCTGCATTGGACACTGACTGTACAAACTGCTTGGCCATCCCTTGGAGTCTCTTCCATCCTTCGTGTCGTTGGCCTGATGTAAAGGTTTACATGAGTTGCTCTCTTTTGTCAACACGGCAGTGGATGATGCCACAGCTGGCAACTTTCTTGCTTTGCTGCCCTGCTTAAGGAGGACAGAGATGGGCTTTTCTGATTCATCCCACCAATGCAAATCTCTGCTTTACAAACCTTCTTTGGCAGGTGCCTTTTTGCCTCCCTCATCAGTAGCCTACAGGCTGGGTATTGGGAAGAATTTCTTCATCGAGATGTTTATCAAACATTGGCATAGGCTGCCCAGGGCAGTGCTGGAGTCCCCATTGCTGAGGGATTTGAGCAAGGTGTTGCCTGTGTGCTGAGGGATGTAGTGTAGTGGTGACCCTGGCAGTGCTGGGTTTAGTTTGGACTTGATGATCTTCAAGTCTCTTCCAACCAAAGAGATTCAGTGATTCTATAAGCCTAGATTTTAGATGTCTGTTTCTGCCCTATGTCTTCAGGTAGAGGTGCTTAGCCATAAAGACAGCCTTTCCTATCCCCTTGAGAGAGACATTCCTGGCCTGACGCATGATCTGCAAAATGGAGATATTTCCAGACCAGCTCTTGCCCTTAAAACTGGAGAGAGCTGAGAGATCCAGAGCTCTGGTCTGGGCTTTGCCTGCAGAAAGAGAAACAAGCAAACACACCAATGGATTGAAAGGCATTTTTCTGTGTTGGTAATCTTTGGGAAGAGAGGAGAAGGGCCATGACTACCTTTGTGAATTGACAGCTCCATAGATTTTCATTGCATCCTGTTGCATGAAGGAGTAATTTCTCATTTTTCTGGGAGGACCTGAGCGCTTTTTGGATGGAGAGCTCTCCAGGTCCTGTAAATTCCAGCTCCTGGAAGAAGTGGTGGACACTGGCAGGACATACATGCTTTGCAGTGTACTCAACACTGGTGACGTTGCCCCTTGAGTACTGCGTCCAGTTTTGGGCATCTCAGGAAGAGTGAGACATGGAGGAGCTGAAGTGAGTGCAGAGGAGGGTAACGAAGCTGGGGAAGGGCCTGGAGAATAAATCTGGTAAGGAGAGCTTGAGAGAGTTTGGGCTGTTTAGTTTGAGGAAGAGGAGACTAAGAGGAGACCTCATTGCTCTCTACAATTATCTGAAAGGACACTGTAGAGATGTTGGTGCTGATCTCTTTTCACAGATAATCAGCAATAGAAGCAGAGAGAAGGGCTTCAAGCTTCAACCAAGGAGGGTTAGACTGGACATCAGGAAGAAGTTCTTCTGGGAGAGAGTGGTCAGGCACTGGAATGGGCTGCCCAGGATGGTGGCTGAGTCATCATCCTTGGATGTGTTTGAGGGTCCCTTGGATGTGGTGTCGGGGGATCTAGTTTAGGGGTGAATTTGTAGAGTAGGGTTGATGCTGGCACTCATGATCCCAAGAGTCTTTTCCAACCTGAATGATTCTGTGATTCTATGTTCCATGGTGTTTCAAAATCACGGAGATCTGGATCTTAGGGACAGGGTTTAGCAGTGGCCTTGAGACAGCTGGGTTGAGGGTTGGACTCAGCGAGCTTTTCCAACCTGAACAATTCTCTGGTTCAACAGTTTATTTGATGTGTCTTGCAGGCATGTGGCAATCTCCAAGACAGGTGTGTGCTAGCTACATATGGGTCACTAAATCAGTAAAGCCATCACTTCCTTGAGGACAAAGTCCATTCCTAGTCCCACAGCCCTCAAGCAAACAGTAGCACTGTCAACGGGAGCTGCCTTAGCCCCAAGGAGAGCTGCAGAGCCATGGCTGGGTGTACCTCTCTCCACAGTCTGCCTGGGCTGTCTTTTATGCACACACACATCCTCTTAGTCCCTTGGGGATCAAAAGATAAGTGAACATTGGCAGTCTGTGAGCAAACAGGGCGGGGAATACTTCGATGAAAATATTTTTCGTTGGAAAATGACATGTTACCAAAACAGCACTCCTTGGGGAGGAAGGTCTGGAACAACTTGAGGAGAGTCTGAGGGAGCTGGGGGTGAGGGAAGAGGAGAAGGGAGCTGGAGGAGACCCGGAGGGAAACTTCTCTGTCTCTACCTGGAGGGAGGTTGTAGACAGGTGGGAGTCAGGCTCTTCTCCCAGGCAACTAGGACCAGGATGAGAGGACAGGGCCTGAAGCTGCCAGGCGAGAGTTAGGTTGGATGTTAGGAAGGCCTTCCTCATGGAAAGGGTGATCAGAGCCTGGAATGGACTGCCCAGGGCAGTGGTAGACCCTCAATCCCTGGAGGTGCTGAAGGGCAAACTGGTTGTGGCCCTTAGTGCTCTGGCCTGGCTGATGTGGTGATGTTAGGTCCTGGGCTGGATGATCTTCGAGGTTATTTCCAGCCTCAGTAATTCTGTGATTTTGTAACTTCTGCTAGGGATGCAGTTTCTAGGGAAAGGAAGCACCAACCTGGCCTTGCGTGAAACTCAGGGGTCTCCTGTGTGTGCAAGGTCTGACTTCAAGACACCAGCCTGGTTTGTGGCAGAAAACTGTGCTCTCACGTCTTGCAGGACTTCTCCCATTCAGCAGCTCTGTTGCTTGTCCTTTGGCCATTTCATTCAGCTTCTCACAGACATGTTTGCTTACTTATTCCTTTGTTTTGTAAAAAAAAATAAAAGAGAAAAAAATAAAGGCCTCACAAAACCCCCATTTGGCTCAAACACAGAATGGGAACAAAATGTTACTCTAGCTGGAAAAACATTTCCTTCATTGCTCGTTGTTCAAATACACAGTAATGCTCAGGCCATTGAAAGCCAAGGAGCTAGAGATGTGGGGCCACACAGCCATCAGCACGTTTCTGGTTGACTTGCTGCTCCTCCATGAGATGGCAGCTTCAGAGGGAAGGGCAGGAAAAACACAGAGTCATGGACAGGATTTCTAGGCAACTTTCATCATCACACGAGAAGGGAAAAACAAGCCAAAGAAGTGCTCCAGTCCCAGCTCTTCCTCACATTATCTTTCTTGCACTTGCGGTAGTGCAAAAACATGGGGACCTACCTGAAGAACTACTTGAACATCCATGTTCAGGCACCAGAGGAGATAAGAACATTTCATCCTTCTGCTGAAAATGTGGGAGATGAAGGGAGAAAGATCCTTTACTTCCCCTTACCCAGCACTTTGAACTGTAGCCTGGCATTTTAAACTTGGGCATGGGGAGAAGCGTGTGTTGTTCCATCTCTTTGTGTTTCCTCTCTGAGGTTGTTTTTGAGCATCTCCTTGTTCTATTTGACTCAAATCCTTTCTAACTGAAGCTGCCTGGGGAGATCCTTACAGCTTATAAATATCATCTCGGCCCTGGGCCCGTATGGCTCATAGGAAGAATGAACTGGTTTGGAGCAGCAGACAGGCTTCTGAGCCAAGAGAGCAAAACAAGAGAAATGTTAAGGAAAATAAATAGCCATCAACAAAAGGAGACAGGCACAGGGTTTGATTGCTATTCTGTCCTGCTGGAGTCTGGGGCACAAAGAGAAAGATATCCACCTAATGAGGAAGAAAGTCATGAGTCTCACCCGTACACAGCATTTGAGGTGAGAAAAATTTTCCAGCCCTTTGAGGTACCTTCATCCACATCTTCTCCCTGCAGTGACCTTCTTCAGTCAGAGGCCAGATTTCATGCAACGGGTTTTTTCTCCACCAGAATGAGGAACTTCAAAGTGTGAGAAAAATGGGTTCCGTCCAGCTGTAGATCTCAGAGTGAGTGACCAAGAATGCTCATTCTATTTATTTTCCTTTGGATTCTAATTGCCTCTTACTCTTTCTCTCTCTTTGGGGATCAAGTAGGATTTTCTTACCGCTAAGATGGAGGCTGAGAAACACAGTTCACATCCACTGTATTCTGCAGACGTTCCCTGAGTGCTGAAGGTTTCAGCTCACGTCTCCAAAGCACCATCAGCAATTAGAACTGTCTGATTCAAATGACTGGAGTCAAGGGAGAGAAACCTCAGAGAAAGGAAAAGCACAAATAAGTCTTGACAGTGGCAGGACAGAAATCCACCAGCGATTGCCCAGCACTCACATTAATGAAGACGTGAGGCTCATCGATCAGGAAAGCCTTGGAAGATTCCACAAGGCTGGAATACTATACTGTGAGCTCTTTAACTTGGTACCACAGGGGCACTGCCCTCAGTTTGTCACTTAAGTCTTAACACCTACCAGTGCTTGCTCCAAAGATTTTTAGAAGAGATGTTCTAAATGCTGCAGCTCACCCCAGCTTTCCCCTCCCCATGACACAAACCACAAAGCAAGTTCAGATCAGCCTGTACCGACCTATTTTCTCACCCCGTTTGCTACCTCTTAGTGATTGCAGTAACCACAGAGCAGCATCTGAAGCAATATAAGATGTTCCTTCCCTTCAACATCGACCTGGAAGGCTGGTTGGGAGAGGCCAGGCCAGCCCCAGACATCCCACTGGCCAGGAAGACCATCCAGCAAAGCTGCTCAGTCCAGCCAGCAGCTGGGGAGAGAGTGAAAATCGTGCCGCACTGTGAATCCCATTAATCACGAAGCTATTTTTTCCCTTTTAGTTGCTTATGCTACAGAAATACACTCAGCACTCCCTGCGCTGTGTTAGATTTCACAAGTCAGTGCTTCTTGTCTCCGCAGGACGAGCATCAAGATGATCACTGGTTATACTGGCTCCAAAGTAACCACAGAGAGCTACGTGCCATGGTGCAGCCAAGCTTGGGAGGCAAAAATAGCAGCCTGGTGTGCTGAGATGATGGAGAGAATCAAAGGGACACTGTCTACCAGAATGAAAATGTCTGCAAACCAGCTTCCAGCCAAAGTCCATGGAGGACTTACTTACTTTTGAAACTGGAAGGAAAGCAGTGGCTAAAGACAAACAGACATTGTGCTGGAGGGTTTAGAAACGAGACACAAAGACAGTGATAGTGAAACTGCCATCACTGATCTTCGTTGTCCAAGCCGAGAGGGACTGAATAGAAGCTTGAGCTAGAGCCAGCAAAAGTGAATGGGAAGATTCCCACTGCCTTTAATGAGTTTTGGCTCCCAAGCTGCATGAAGAAACACAACCAGCACCTTTAACAGGACAGAATGGTGTCACTGAAGAGACAAAGGGAATCTGCTTACCATGCAGTCCTTCTTAAAGAGTGGCTTTGTCCCACTTGGAATAAAAAATCTAACTTTCCTGCGTTGTCCTTGTGTAGGTCATCAGCAACAACTTGTCTCAAAGCAGAAAACCCAAACCTGCCCTGGCTTCCTTAGCAGAAAGCTTCTCTTTCACCAGCCAATGTACCAGCAGCTTTGGTGTCTTCTCTCCAAGACCACTGCCAACTGGAAAGGATGAGGTGTCTGCACTGAAGAGGGCAACCAGGAACAGTCGTGATTATAAGCAGTAAGTCCTTCAAGAAGATAAGGACCTGCCTCAAGGCTGCAGCATGTCCTTCTCATGACAGAAGGACTTTGCAGCCCCAGGGCACTGTGAAACCAAGCTTTGTTAGCAGTTAATTGTGAAATGAAGGCAGGAGGTGCACAGAGAGGTTAAAGGTGGATGGCAGGACACTTCTGTCTAGCTGTCCAGTTCCTGCTCACCCCAGGGGTTGGGTGTTGAAAGAAAACAGAAGAAATATTTTGTATTTGCTCATCGTCTCTGCTTTGAATAGATTCCAATCTTAGGAGCCCATGATGGTTTTTGCAGGCAGCCAGACTTGGATGTAAGAGCCTTTCTCAGCAAGGTCACCGTGTGAGTCAGCGCAGGGCCGGGAATTGCACTGCGGACCAGCATGTCTGAGCGACCATGTGTTGCTGCAGACAACAGGCTCGTCTTTGTCCCCTGGGAGTCACCACCCTAGCCACGGAGCCCTGCTCAAGCCTTTGTTCCAGCACAGTCCATGCCATGAATTTCACAGATATACACTTCTTGAATGTAAAAAAAACCCCAATGTTGAGACCGTGCCATTCTCAGATATTCTTCCTGTTTGGTGCTCTTCCTTCTCCAAGTTTCTCCATTGGTTTCTTTTAAACTAGTGGGATGTCCAACATGAGATGGGAGGAGTGATCCTGTTTTCAAGGCATTATCCTCCAGGTTGATGGCATGATCCAAACCATTTCTCTGCCAAAGCCCACCTGGATGGTCCTGGAAAAGTATCTTAGTCTCTCTGTCCTCTTGTTCCTTATCTATAATGCTAGGTGAAGCCTAGAGGTGGTGGAGGCCCCATCCTTGGAGACATTCAAGGTCAGGCTGGATGGAGCTCTGAGCAATCTGTTGTAGTTAGCAATGTTCCTGCTTGGTGTAGGGTGGTTGGACTAGATAACCTTTGGAGGACATTTCCAACTCAGTACATTGTATGATTCTATATCCCACAGACACTGAGTTCTCATAAAAATTGTGCTCCAAACTCTGCAGTAACCCCAGATCTCAAGTACTGGATTTATTCACGAGGTCTTTTGGGGTTAAACAAGGGAAGATTGTCACAACAGCTTTTTATGGTACCATGGACTGGCTAGTCCTGGCAAGTGAAACACAAAGCAGCACAGAGTGAAGTCTCTGTCCCACAGCTTGTTTCTGCCCATAACATACAGCAGTGGATGAAGCTCATGACTGAAAAGGAAAGAAAAAAGCTGCAGCGTTTTACTTCTTTCTTATAAAAAACCCCAACTTTGTGTTTTCTGGAGGCCATCTCACAGCTTCTTTACTAACATTTAAAGAACAAATCAGTTGTCTTCTAAAAGCCTAAATACCCCCAGCAATGCTACAAGACTTTCTTTATCTTCCAGGCACCAGAAGAATGAAAACTGCTGCAGGGATTTCAGGCACTAAATGACAGGGGTGGGGATTTCAATAGGAAAACCAAGGACTGGAAATTCAGCAAGGTGAGCTCTGCAGATTGATCTGTTCATTTCTCATCTATGCTTCCCTCTCAAGTCTTAGGCTCTTGGCTGATGTGTTTGAAGTCTCTAAGCACAGCAACCTTTGCGGTTGCATCTAAAGGCAGGATCTCCTTCACATGAGCTTTTAACTCAGTCTGTTGTAAAAATGAAACCAAAGCATGAAACTGCTGCTTAATCTTTTTTTCTCAGCCTTAAGCTCCATTTCTCCACACAGCACAGGCTGTTAGAGAAAGTGCCATCTTTGGCTGATGGCACATTTCCTCCTCTTACTCACAGAGCTGTGGCAACAGTAAGTTGCAGAAAACTTTCTCTTCTTCCCCAGAATCCAGGGACATCCTCAGACTGATTGCCCTTGCTACTGGCTTAACCCAAGGCGGGGGTACTTGGCGTGAAGGCAGCTTGTGCGGCTGCTTACCTGACAGGTTTTGGCTGTTTCGCAGGAGGGGACCAGAGGAGAGCTCCACCCGCCCTGCTTTGGAGTTGCCTTAGTCCAGACTCAAAAAACAAGGACCAAATATCTCCAAAAATGTTGGAAAGAAGGGGAGAAATTGCACTTCTCTCTGTCCACACAGTGTGTCACCCTTACTCCATGCTGTTGTGCACTCTCAGAACCTTTGTACAGCATCATAAATGACTTTTAAAGGAGCAAACTTTGCTGAATTCCTCACAGTCCATGACCTGGTGCTGTACAGGTGAAATGGGGACTATACTGGTAACATCCTTAGCCTGTAAAAAGACTAAGCTAGCAAGTTCTTTTGAGGAAAGAGGCAGCCTTGGAAGTGAGTCATTGAGGTGTCCTGCCAGCACCAATGAGTTGGCGGGGGTGTTGCAAGGCCAAGAGCTGCCTTTTCCTTCCCAGTATTATCCCAGAGCACCATAGAATCATAGGATCATAGGATGATAGGGGTTGGAAGGGATAGGGGTTGGAAGGGACCCAAGAGATCATCGAGTCCAACCCCCCTGCCGGAGCAGGACAAAACTATCTAACACAGATCACAGAGGAACGCATCCAGGCGGGCCTTGAAAGTCCCCAGAGAAGGAGACTCCACGACCTCCCTGGGGAGTCTGTTCCAGTGCTCTGTGACCCTCACAGTAAAGAAGTTCCCCCTTGTGTTGAGGCGGAACCTCCTCTGCTGCAACTTACACCCATTGCTCCTTGTCCTATCACAGGGAGCAAGTGAAAAGAGCCTGTCCCCCCCCTCCTGGCCAGCCTTCAGGTACTTATAAACATTGATCAAATCTCCCCTAAGTCTTCTCTTCTCCAGACTAAAAAGCCCCAAGTCCCTCAGCCTCTCCTCATAAGCCATGCCCTCCTGTCCCCTAATCATCCTCGTAGCCCTCCGCTGGACCCTCTCCAGTAGATCCTTGTCCCTCTTAAACTGGGGGGCCCAAAACTGAACACAGTACTCAAGATGAGGCCTCACCAGGGCAGAGTAGAGGGGGAGAAGAACTTCCCTCGATCTGCTGGACACACTCCTCCTAATACACCCCAGGATCCCATTGGCCTTCTTGGCCACCAGGGCACATTGCTGTGCCATGGTTAACCTGTTGTCCACCAGGACCCCCAGGTCCCTCTCCACAGGACTGCTTTCCAGTAGATCACCTCCCAGCCTGTACTGGTGGAGTTTGTTATTCCTCCCCAGATGCAGGACTCTGCACTTGTCCCTGTTGAACCTCATCTGGTTTCTCTGTGCCCAGCCCTCCAGTCTGTCCAGGTCTCTCTGGATGGCAGCACAGCCCTCAGCCGTATCAGCCAAGCCTCCCAGCTTGGTGTCGTCGGCAAACTTGCTGAGCAGACACTCTGTGCCCTCATCAATGTCATTGATGAAGATGTTGAACAAGACCGGTCCCAGCACCGATCCCTGGGGGACACCACTAGTCACAGCTCTCCAGCTGGACCTGGCACCATTGATCACCACCCTCTGAACTCTATCCTGCAACCAGTTCCTAACCCACCTCACTGTCTGCTCTTCCATCCCACACTTCCTCAGCTTGCTCACTAAAATTTCATGGGAGACAGTGTCAAAGGCCTTGCTAAGGTCAAGGTAGACCACATCCACTGGTTTCCCTGAATCTAACCATTCAGTTATTGCATTATAGAATGCTATCAGGTTAGTCAAGCAGGACTTCCCCTTCATAAATCCGTGCTGACTACTCCTGATAACCTTCTTCTCTTCCAAGTGCCTTGAGATGCCCTCCAGCAGGAGCCGCTCCATCATTTTTCCAGGGATGGAGGTGAGGCTGACTGGTCTATAGTTCCCTGGAACTTCTTTCTTGCCCTTCTTGAAGACTGGAGTGACATTGGCTCTCCTCCAGTCCTCAGGCACCTCTCCTGTCTGCCACGATTTGGCAAAGATGATAGATAGCGGTAGGGCAATAATATCAGCCAGTTCTCTCAGCACCCTTGGGTGCATCTCATCAGGGCCCATGGACTTGTTAATGTTCAATTTGCGTAGCTGATCCCTAACCCAGTCCACGCTGACCAGTGGGGAGCACTCCCTCCTCCAGGCTTCCTCTCCTTCATCCAAGTTCTGGGGGACATAAGAGAGTTGGGCCTTAGATGTAAAGACTGAAGCAAAGAAGGCATTCAGCAACTCTGCCTTCTCTGCATCCTCAGTTATCAAGGCTGCCTCCTCGCTCAGTAGTGCCCCTGCACCTTCCGTGTTCTTCCTTTTTCTGCTGATGTATTTGAAGAAGCCTTTCTTGTTCTGTTTTACTTCCTTTGCCAGCTTCAGTTCCGAGAGGGCCTTGGCCTTCCTTGTTGCTTTCCTGCAAGTCCTGACTACTTCCCTATAGTTCTCCCAAGTGACCAATCCCTTCTTCCATGAATTTTAAGATTCCGTCTTCCCTGAGATTACCTTCAGGAGCTCCTTATTCAACCATGCAGGTCTCCTAGCACGTCTACCTGATTTTTTATTCAGGGGAATGCACCTAGCTTGAGCAGTGTGAACACCAGCATTGTCAGCAGAGCATCTTTAGAGAGAGTTGACTGTTGCTTTCAGCAGCCAAAGATGAAAACACTTTTCTAATTCTTGTTTCTCCTATTGCTCCCCATGGCCTCAGCACAAGTTTTCAGTTCTTCACCCCATCTCTCTTCAGCCTCACTAATTTGTCTTTCTTCATCTCCTTTTGCATGGTGAAGCCTTTTGTGTCTTCCCAGTTATTTTGAGTCACTCTAGCCTCTCCCAGCAATCTTTCTGCTTTCTCTTTGTCACTCCCAGGCCACCAGCTACTCTGCTGCATTCCAGCTTCAGCATGACCTTGACCTGTTCTCTCAGCTTGTCCTACCCCATCAGCCTTTCTCATGGTGTTACTGGTCCTGCTTCACCTTAAGAATCCTCTCTTGTTTGGACAGTTATGCCATTTGTCCATGTGCTGCTTGTTGTGTTAATATCACTCCCACTTCCTGTGACAAAGTAGTGACGATGGTTTGTGTGGGAAGACACAAGGTGTAGGATTCAGGGTGTAGGACCTCTCTTAAGAGACCTGTCATTGTACTGGAATTGTAGCTGTGGGTTACGCTTCAGCACTCCTTTCTATTCCTCACCCACATTGACTTTATTAATCCATTCCAGTGAGTTTTTCTTTGTTTTTCTATTAGAGGTACCTTGCAGAGGTCTCAGCAAACCCATCACCTTCAGCGAGACTCTTTCATAGTAAAGGACTATTCAAGATGCATAAGGGGAGCAGAACCAGGGAGATAGAAAGCAGTACTGAAACGTAACAACGCACATTTCACAAGGTACTTTCTGTTAGTGTTATGCACTCTATTGAAATGTAATAGGCATGAAAGAAGCAGGGCTCGGGAGCAATCTAACACTGTTTCACCCAAATTGTTCCAAATATATACAAGCTGCATCCTCTGCTCATATATATTGGCAAAACCAGAAGAGCTGTGCTGCTAGGGATGGTAATAATTGAGTAACAAATGAGTTGTCTACTAGGGATGTTTGGAGTACAGTCACGAACCAAAGACTGCAATTATCAACCTGTGGTAAAGCATCTATCATTCTTCTTGAGGAGTTTGCCTTTTAGTTCCATGAACATCAAAAATAAAGCTACAGCTTGATGGCTGAGTAATAGCATCCTTCTGATCCCTTCTCCCAGCCCTGGAAAGCTGAGATGAAGTTTAGATGTCCCTTTGACAAGTAATGTCATGACATTCTTACAGCTCTGATATTAGCTCAATTCTGGATGATTTCACTATGCTTTGTCCTCTTCCTTGAGTCAGGACAGCAGAGCCCCTGAATGACAAGGGGAGTGTTGCCAGGTCAGCCGCTAATTCCTGCTTTTTGCCATCCTGTTTGGCAGGAGCCTATTACGAGTGTTGGCCGGGACAGCAGGAGAGATTTTGCAATGGTTTGCAATGTTATGGTGATAAGGAATTATTTACTGCTTCAGTCTCATAGCAATGTTGATGTCACTCTTCCAACCCATCCAAACAAAAAAGTGAGATGGGGAGACTGGTCTAGAAAAAGGAGAGAATCAGAGATCTCACTTGAGTGTCAGCTGAACATTTCCTTCCCCCCAGGTGAGCATCTTGGCTTCTGCCTTCACACCAGCCACATCCCTCTGGCAATTCTAGTAGCTGCTTACACTAAGTTATTCAGTCACAGCCCCAGCTTCTCTCTTTTAATGCAATTTAGCAGGTGGAAATGAGGAGGGAGCCAACAGCATAGGAGCAGCCAGCTCCCTGTGCACCTCCTGCAGCCACACCAGTGTGGGGCTGCTGCCATGGGTGCATGGGAATGGCAGAGAGGGACAGGTGAGGGAGAAGCATCTTCTTGTAATGTTCCCCATGTAGCACACAAACATTTAAGAGCAGGAGACCATCCCTAGTGTCATCTCAGAGACTCATCTACTCCATCATCCTGTCTGACAGCAGCTCAGATTGGAGGCATTTAGGATGGCGGTGAGGAAATATTTTCCAGAATTCATTTCCCATCCTGAGCACATGGTGATTGAGAGGTTGGGTCTTCTTCTTTATTAGTTCTTGATGTCTTTGTCTGACAGGGCTCAGTGCTGGGGCCACTCCTGTTCAGCATCTTTATCAATGATCTTGATGAGGGGACTGAGTGCACTCTCAGTAAGTTTGCAGACGATACCAAGTTGGAAGGGAGTGTCGATGTGCTGGAGGGTAGTAAGGCTGTACAGAAGGACTTTGACAGACTGTATTGCTGGGCTGAGGATAATTGTCTGGGTTGCAGTAGAGCCAAGCGTGGGGTCATTCATTTTGGTTGCAACAATCCCCTGCAATGCTACAGGCTCAGGGCAGGGTGGGTGGAGAGCAGTCTGGCATAAAAAGCCCCAAGGACAGATGGAGCAGGCCACGTCTGCAGGAATGAGAGGCAGGTGAGGAGGGGAGGAAGGTTTTGGCCCCATAAAAGCATAATATAGAGAGTTTCCTATTAGCCCAGAAAAAAAGAGAAGCAAAGCAGAAGCACTCTACAAACTGTTTGGGAAATGCAGGAAGCCTTTCCAAGATGACTTTCTCTTTATTTCTGTGCTTAGTTGAGTTTTATGCTCACATTTTGTGCTGGATTCTCACCAGAATGTTCTAAGAAGCCACCTGTATGTGACATGCCCAAGCCAAGCCCCAAGCCTCCTCACTCAGAAACACCATCTCCCCCCACCACAGCCCTGCATAATGTCATTCTCCCTTCCCTTTTCCATCTTACAACTGGCCTATTCAACTTTCCCCCTGAGACAGTGAGTTCAGGTGCCTCCACACCCAGCCTGAGTTGCCTTAAAGGGGAGTTAACCATAGAGAAGACATTTCTCTCTTTCTCATTCCTTTAAGAAAAAAAAGCATGTGAATTCACACAGGTAAATCCCAGTCTCAGACTGGGACGAGCCGCCCAGCCTGATAGGGAAGTCACGATGGAGATCTGATAGGATTGGCTTGGGTTTATCCGATTACCCAGGGTCGTCTTGCTCTCTGGCCCAGCATGATGCGATGGCTAAAGGCAATGCTAGAGAAGATCTGATCCATTCTTTTCTCAGCTGCCTGTGGTCTGCTGCCACGTGTTGTCTCTGATGTGACAGAGCCCCTGAGAGCCGTTATATGGGAAACTCCGGGGAAAATGGGAAAGCTGCTTATTTTCCTTGGCGTACAGATGATTGTTCTGGCCAAGGCGAGTCCAGCTTATGTGTGTGTTTATGTCACACTTTATTATTTGCATGGCTAGTCCTGGTATGGGCTTCAGGGGCTGGTGGTTTTGTAATTTGTACAACCCGTTGTCTGTCTGCCTTTGCTGTCCTCCACTGGGGTTGGGGCAGTTTCCTTTTTTATTACCACTTCCTCCTGAGGGAGCACTAATTTCTGGTCAGAGGTTAACCTCATTTGCTAAAGCATCCGACTTCTGTGCCAATAGATCCATAAAAATGGAGAATGGGGATGAGAAGATAGGAAATAAAGAAAAAAATCTTCAAATGGCAAGCCTGGCTGTTCTTATCGAAACACAGACACAAAGGAATTTCAGCAGGGAATCCAGAACTCTCCCTGTGTCCCTGTGCTGTCGGGCAACTCCAGTATGGAAAAGCTGTAGCACAGTCAGCCTGGAACAGGCTTTGCTACCTGCAGCTATAGAAGAAGCTGGGAAAGAATCCATTGTGTGACAGGAGCTGCTGTGAGGGAAAGGACAGGGTTTTGTTCTAAGACCTCAAGTATCCTGGACTTGTCTGGGCAGACCACACCAGGGTGTGAGCACTCCAGTTCAGGGCTTAGTGACTCTGGATGGTCTAGTGTGTTTCTCTTCAAGTCCAAGTGCCTACAACTCACTGGATGGAATTCTGTGCCAGGTGCTGATGATGGTTTTTTGCATGTTAGGGTGTTTTGGATTTCTTTTCAAGGCAGATTCTAGCCTTTGTATCTGTGTGCATGTGTTCATGTGGGATATGAAGTGCAAAACAAGAAGGCAAGTAAGGAGATCTGGGCAATGATCTCCTTTTCCTTCAAAAACATAGTAGAACTTTATCTCCGGCATGGATGGAGAAGGAAAAAACAACTCATCAAACTGTGATAGCAGCCACAGTCTTGCAAGGAGACTTTGGATTGTTCTACACAATACTCTGTCTCCTAGGTGCTCAAAGGTTGCCCTCAGTGCAGTATCTGTGTTACTCAAGGTAGACAGAGAGGCTGGTAGTGCTGCACCAATCATTGGATTGCTCCTGCCATGGGATTGGTATTTTTACATATTTCCATTCCTGTAGTGAGATCACGCTGGGGTCTGGTTTCTACTGTTTATCCATCATCGATCTCTTAGCTGATATCCTCTGCTCTTCTTCCCAGTAGCCACCAAAAGCAAATGATCACCATCCCCACTGCTGGTTACTGTTTATTGATCAGTAGATCAGTTCCTGGAATTACGAGTGACTCAGATGTGCTGAACTATGAAAAGGCTGCTGAGGCAGTGTGAGCAGAGCAAGAATAATCCATCTCCTTTGCAGAACTTGTGTTTCTCGCTGAACCTCTTTCCATTTTGCCAAGGGGTTAGGGGTTAATGGGACAAGCTCTGTGATTCACAGCCATGGGTGGGCGTCCTGTGTGTCTCAGCCAGCCTCAGGCTTCAGCTCCCCTGAATCTAATGAATCTACTTCTGTTTCCTTCCTAATTTTGGCTTCAGCAGTTATGATTCTGTTAGCACGTGCAGGACAGACACAGCAGCTTATCAACCTTGACTGGTGTGGGGCCAGCTCTGTGCTGTACAAATCAGTCGATATGTTCCTAATTTGGTCCCCCAAAAATGGGTCGAATGTGACAAGGCAATAATTTTCGGCTGTGGGAGTCATGGTTGGCTGAGATGAGTTGGCAGCTTCTCTGAGACGAAGAAGAAAATATTCTAAATACAACAAAAAGCACCATAAAGCGGGCTTTAAATAAATATTAGGGTTTGACACTAACTGGAAGAAGCCAAATTTCCAGCTGGCGATAGGATGCCCGGCTCCAGAAATGTTATCCGACATTCTTGGCTCACTTATCTCAACAATTTTCATAGTCTTTTGGGCTGAAAAAGCCCCAAAATGCTTTCAATCAAAATTATTCTGATCATAAATTAAAGTCATTCAAGGAACTCCCCTAATTAGGTATCTGCAGAGTCTGCAAAGACCCTCAGCCAAGAGCTGTTGTTCAGCTGGACCTGGACAGGCTGGAGAGCTGGGGGGGGTGGTTAGCAGATCAAGAGAGATTCTCCCTCTACTCTGCTCTGCTGAGACCACATCTGGAATCTGGGCCCATCAATTCCAGAAGGACACAGACCTGCTGGAGAGAGTCCAGCGCAGAGACACAGAGATGATTAAGGGAGTGGAGCATCTCCCTGATGAGGAAAGGCTGAGGGAGCTGAGCCTCTTGAGCTTGGAAAAAGGAGCCTGAAGGATGACCCCATGAATGTTGATCAATATGTGAAGGGCAGGTGTCAGGAGGATGGAGCCAGTCTCTTTTCAGTGTCATCTAATGATTAGACAGGGGGCACCGGGTGTGAGGTGGAACAGAGGAGGTTCCATATCAATCTGAGAAGGAACGTCTTCATGATGAGAGCATTGGAAGGGGCTGCCCAGAGGGGTTATGGAGTCTCCTTCTCTGGAAACATCTAAAACTTGCCTGGCCATGTTCCTGTGTGATTGGATTTAGGGGATCTTGCTCTGGCAGGGGGGCTGGACTGGATGATCTTTCGAGGTCCCTTCCTATCCCTAATGTTCTGTGATTCTGCCCCTGCCATGAACTTGGAGAAGAGAGGTAACACCAGACCATGAACCCAGACCATGTGCAAAATTCCCATGAAAAATATATTTTGAGATTACTCATCACTGTGGCTATTTTTTGTTGAAGTGACCTGTGTTCCATGTTTACTGATGGGAACAGGGTGGAGATGGCCACTACGTCGAGTGGTTATAAATATACACTTCAGGCTTTGAGCAACGGATAAAGCAACTCCCCTGCTTGAACCAAGTGACTCCAGTTCAACTTTCAGAGCACCTGACCTGCGTGATCTGCAGGCTTCAAGATTGTCTGGTGGAGACAGAACATCCTGGAAAAAGATCAACAAAGCCTAAACACAGCGGCCTCCTGTGATCTAAATACAGAGATACACAGGAAGAGCTTTTAATCTTGGATAGACACTCGTGATTGTCCTCTCTTCCTCTGCCCTAAGGAAAAAAGAGAGGCCTATAAAACATGTTTTACTGCCCAAGATGTTGATGGGAGATGAGGGAGCACCTAGTAAAAGAATGAAACCCAAGGCTGGAGTCTGGGCCATGAATACAAACCCCACATCTCACACTCAGGGAATAAACAGGAACAACTTCTCCAGGAAAAAAGAGATGGGCAGCTGCTTTCCTGAGGATCAATGAACAATTTAACTGCTAGAAATACCACAGGAGAGGAGACCTACTGTGCTGTGCCTTGGCAGTGGCTGAGTTTGCCATGGAGGTTGGTTCAAGGTGTGGTACTGGGGCAGTCAGGGCTAACTATTGGGTCTGTTTAAAGAGTCAACAAAAGAAGTCTTGGAAACTTCCCTCTGGCTGGCATTCCCTCCATAATGATGGTTGGACTCTGAGCTACAAGTCTCATCTGTGTGTCAGAACTCCAGGTCCTATGTGCAATGACAATGAAATCCCTACTCATGTCTGCAGGAACAACCTCCTTATCTAGGACTGGCTTTTGTCTGCTGCATAATGCTTCCAGAGCAGCTTCAACGAGTCTCTGCTCCTGACATTTCTTTTCAGGGATTGCAACAAATATCTGCGTTGTCTCTGATCCTGAATTTCAGGGGCTTTATTTGAACACACAAGATTTCATTCTTGGGTTAAAACCTGGCTCTTGGGGTTGCTTCTCTCAGCTTCCTCCACCAGCTCTTCCAAGGGTGTTTCACGCACACAAGGCAAAGATCTCTGGTGTCACACCCAGACTGTTGTCTCAGTAGCTTTCACACAATCCCTAACAGAATTTATATCAGCAACAGTAATACTTCATTCTATGATAAACAGAGCAGATGTGGCTGGACCCGCAGGAGAATGTTGCGTGCCCCTTTCCTCAGCATGTCTGTGGTGCCTGCATGATGGATCAGTGACCCACCCTGAAGGGAACAGCATGTGAACTCTGCTCTGATGTCCAAAAGCTGAATTACAGCTATTTCCTCACCACCCTTCCCTCCTCGAGGATTCATAGCTTGGTGGTGAAAGTTTCAGTTGTAACAGAAGGAAGAAAAAGTAGAGTAAGGACTGGAGCCGGATCCTCACCTGATGTAGCCTTGATAAAAGGAACCAGACCTGTGCATAGCCCAGCGTGAGTCTGTTTATCATTAATGCAGAAGCTCTTATCATGGTGTTAGAACTTCCACAAAGCAGCTCCATTTTTTTTTTGTCAGCTCTGCCTCATCATCCTAAATAAGTGTAGCAGGACAGTTCACGCATCTGAATGGAAGGCACAGCGTTAACCTTTAGAAGCTTCAGGAGGGTTTTCAGCTGTCCCTTGATTTCCTACTTTACTTCTGGTGACAGGAGCGATGTGCTGGCCTTTTGTGTTGCCTTTTATTTAATGACTTCAAAATGCTCTGAAACCACCCAACATGTGAAATAAGAACTGGGTCAGTTCTGCCTTCCTCATTTGAGAGGGGAGGACAAACAGGCATAAAGGTTAAATGGTTTGCCCTGCAAGAAGGAAATGTATGGGTAGTGCAATTCAAAAGACTTGCTACAACTTCTAGTACCTCTGTATTTATCACAGGAGTGAATTTCCTTCTCCTGTGCAAATTCCTTCTTCTATGATGATGGATGGGGAGGCTACCTGCCAGAAAATGAAATAATGTTCAATATATTGAAATAAAAATCAAATAGATCATAATAACAATAAAAGATATCAAATAATAAAAAATTAAATGTGACCTTGTGACCAAGAAGTCCAGTGGCCTCCTGGGGTGGATCAGGACAGGGGGGGTTAGTAGACAGAGAAAGATTCTACTCCCCCTCTAGTCTAGTGAAACCACATATGGAATCTTGTGTCCAGTTCTG
>VXBP01006513.1:207221-315125 GCA_013400115.1 Rhinopomastus cyanomelas | reverse complement strand
GTCATCTATCTTGACTTAAGCAAGGCTTTTGACACGGTCTCTCACATAACATCCTTGCAGACAAACTCAGGCAGTGTGGTCTAGATTTTTGGGTAGTAAGATGGATCATAAACTGGCTACAGGGTAGAAGTCAGAGAGTGGTGGTCAATGGGACAGAGTCTAGTTGGAGGCCTGTATCTAGTGGAGTGCCCCAGGGATCAGTGCTGGGACCAGTCCTATTCAATCTATTCATTGATGACTCAGATGAGGGATTGGCATGCACTGTCAGCAAGTTTGCTGACGACACAAAGCTGGGTGGTGTCGCCGACACCCCTGCAGACTGTGCTGCCATTCAGCGAGATCTGGACAGGCTGGAGAGCTGGGTGGGGAGAAATGTAATGAAGTATAACAAGGGTAAGTGTAGAGTCTTGCATCTGGGCAATAACAACCCCAGGTACCAGTATAAGATGGAGACTGACCCGTTGGAGAGTAGTTTGGGAGAAAGAGACCTGGGTGTCCTGGTGGACAGCAGGATGACTATGAGCCAGCAATGTGCTCTTGTGGCCAAGGGGGCCAACAGCATCCTGGGGTGGATCAGAAATGGGGGTGGTTAGCAGATCAAGGGAGGTTCTTCTCCCCCTCTACTCTACCCTGGTGAGACCACACCTGGAGTATTGTGTCCAGTTCTGGGCTCCTTGGTTCAAGAGGGATTTGGAACTGCTGGAGAGAGTCCGGCGTAGGGCAACGAAGATGATGAAGGAGGTGGAGCACCTCCCTTATGAGGAGAGGCTGAGGGAGCTGGGTCTCTTTAGCTTGGAGAAGAGGAGACTGAGGGGTGATCTCATTAATGTCTACAAATATTTCACAGAATCACAGAATGACAGAATCACAGAGAAGACTGAGAGGTGACCTCATTAATGTCTACAAATATTTGTGGGGTGGGTGTCGGGAAGATGGCACTGGGCTATTCTCAGTGTCATATAGTGATAGGACGAGGGGCAATGATTGTAAGCTGGAACATAGAAGGTTCCACATCAGCCTGAGAAGGAACTTCTTCACAGTGAGGGTGACGGAGCACTGAAACAGGTTGCCCAGGGTGGTTGTGGAGTCTCTTTCACCGGAGATGATCAAGACCCGCCTGGATGTGTTCCTGTGTGACTTGTTCTAGGTGATCCTGCTGTTGCACGGAGATTGGACTAGATGATCTTTCGAGGTCCCTTCCAGTCCGTAGTGATTCTATGATTGTATGATTCTATGATTCTACTTTTGATAGGTCTTCTGACTAAATCAGGATTTCACTCTTCAGGAGCATCCTGTGTGCTGGTTCATCAGCTATTCCAGATGGAAACTGACTGGGACAAAGCAGTTCCTTCTTGTGCTCATGTGTCCTGTGGCAGAACCTAGGAGTCTCGCACAGGCTGCCCAGATAGGTTGTGGGGTCCTCTCCTCTGGAGATATTCCTAACCCACCTGGATGTGTTCCTGTGGGATCTGGGTTAGGGGAACCTGGTCTGGCAATGGCATTGGACTAGATGATCTCCAGAAGTCCTTTCCAACCCTAACCATTCTATGATTCTACAGTGCCCCATCTGGCTACACACTGCAGCATTACCCCAGTCCACATCTATGAGAAAACACAAATTGCCCCATAATGGTCACAGCTGTGAAGACCACTTCTTTGTTTCAGTGTTTTGACCCGGTCTGTGATTGCTTAACCCTACAACTGGGTGTAGGTCAAGTGACTGGGAAAGCGGCCCTTTGTGCAACACAGTCTTTGGGCTGCCTTCCCCATTACCGGCCCCTGTCTGTAGTATCAGATGGGAAATCCCTGTTCTCCAAGCCCAAAATTTGTGTTAAAATGAGGATTCAATTACTACTTCCCCACTGTTGACTTACACTTGACACATTCCACAGAAAACAGGTCAAACTGATTAAGTGGAAAGGGGAGGGCTGTTACAGCAAAGAAAAAGACAATTTCTTAGGCTTTCAAACCAGAGGAACTTGGCAGGGGTGCTAGGGGAAAACAAGATAAAATTGTGGTAAGTTGCCTTAGAATTGTTCAGAATTGGGAAAGATCTTCAAGCTTCAATGAATGTTATAAAATTAGAAGTTTTCAGAATAAGATGGGCCAGTGTAGAGCACAGATTCCTCTGATAAGAAATATTACTAAATGGGTGAAGTATTCTATGCTTTCATCTTCATGACTGACTTTATGAACCTGATGAGACCTCACCTGGAGTATTGTGTCCAGCTCTGGAGCTCCCAGCACAAGAAGGATGTAGATAGACTGGAGCACGTCCAGAGGAGGGCCACTAAAATGATCAGGCGAAAGGAACATCTCTAGTACAAGAACAGACTGGGAGAGTTGGGGCTGTTCAGCCTGGAGAAAAGAAGGCTCTGGAGGAACCTTCTTTTGACCTTCCAGTACCTGAAGGGGACCTCTGTGAAGGCAGGGGAAGGACTTTTCAAGAGGGTTTGTATGGATAGGACAAGGAGCAGTGGGTTCAAGCTGGGAAAGGAGAGATTTAGGCTGGATATTAGAAAGAAGTTCTTCAATGTGAGGATGGTTGATGGCTGGAATAGGCTGCCTGTGGAAGTGATGGGGGCCCCATCCCCTGAAGTCATTTAAGGTCAGGCTTGACAAGTCTCCGAGTGGCCTGACCTAGGTAGAGTTGTCCCTGTGTAGGGAGGTTGGACTAGATGACCTCTAGAAGTCCCTTCCAGCCTAGAATATTTTATGATTCTATGATTTAGAGTTTGCCTAGGAAAGAGAATGCACTTCAGGATTTTAACCCATGACAGGTGAGAAACCAGAATGGCAGCAGCTACTTCCCCATTGACATTTATAGAAACAAAACGTACTTCAAAACCCATCCTGAGCAGGGCTGAGATCTCCAACACCTTTTACATACACACAACACACAGCAAGGTGCTGTGATGCAGATCCTGTTATGTCTCAAAACTCTCCAAGGAAGGACCAGCCTGCAGGTCAGAAATCAGTTCTTCAGAGCTTGTGGCTTCTTAATTCACCATAGAAACATAGAATTATTCAGGCTGGAAAAGCCCTTTTAGGGTGATAGAGCCCAACCACAAGCACAACTGTCCCAAGGTTACTGATAAATGCTGTCCCTGAGCTCCATATCTCCACAACTGTGAAATGCAGGCAGGGATGGCGATTCAATCCCCATCCTGGGCAGCCTGTTCCAAGGCCTGAGGACCCTTTTCAGAAAGAATTTTCTTCTCATGGTCAACCTAAACGTCTCCTGTCTGTAACAATCTGAATTATAAGAAATTATAATAAATAAAAAACTCCTTCAGCTGTCAAGAAACCTCCCAGTCTTGAAAGCTTTTGATTTTATCTAGAATTTAAAGTCTAAGTAAGAAATAATTACCCACCAGTCCTTGTGCCTTGGCACAGCTGTGAGATGTTCAGAACAGGATTCTCCTCAGCCTGTGCAGCTTAATTATTCTTTTTTCATTGGACCATGTTTACACTGTGTTAGCAAGGGCAAATTTCTATGTAAAAGGTGAAATAACAGTTTTTAAGAAGAAACTCTACCCTAGATCTAGGAGCTGCTCTGGCATCAGTTCTATCAGTGCATTAATTGTTTAATCGCCCTTTGCCATCTATAGCTCAAGATGCCACTAATCTATTAGAAATAACAGCAGAATAAGCTTTTAACTTGTTAGTTTTATTACCCCAAAGATCACATTCACTGTCAGGCTCCTGTGCCAGAAGATCTTGGCTGCTTATTCTAGTTGGAGAACACAGTGCTACTTAAAAGGGATCTTTCTTTTCCTCCATCTAAAAGATAAATGTTTGTAAAGGTTTAAGCACTAGTTTTTTCTTCTTTAGATCTCATGGCCCTATGTTGACACCACTAGGAGTTATTATGATATTTAAAGGCAAAATATTAACATAGAATCATCCTGGCTGGAAAGGACTTCCAGGATCATCAAGACCAGCCCTGATCCTAACAGCACCCTAACCCCTAGACCATGGCCTCAACTGCTCTAGCTACTCAGTTTTTAAACACCTCCAGGGATGGAGAGTCCACCACCCCACTGAACAGCCTGTTTCAGTGCCCAACCACTCTCTCAGGGAAGAACTTCTTCCTAAGATCCAATCTAAACCTCCCCTGATGCAACCTGAGGCCATTTTCCCTTGTCCTATCATTAGTAATTTAGAAGAAGAGACCAGCTACAGCCTCCTTTTAGGTAGCTGTAGAAGGCAATAAGGTCTCCTTTCAGCATCTTTTTCTCTAAACTGAATAACACAACTCTCTGTAGGACCTGTTTGCCAGACCTCTTCCCAGCCTCACTGCCCTTCTCTGACCCTGCTCCAGCACCTCAGTGTCATTCTGATACTGCAGCACCCACCCAGCTGCCTGGGAGCACAACTAGGCATTTTTACCATCTCTGATGCACAGCCCTCAACACATAAGGTTGAAAAGAGGGCTGTGGATGGCATCCAGAATAAATTGGGTTGTGCGGTTGCTTTAGTTTTGCTTTCCAATGGCTATTTGAGAACTTCAGCTGCCAGGTCCTCACATTGCTTTTATCACACAAAACCAGCACATTCTGTGCTCTTCTTCAGACTGTACTAGGGAAACTAGATATAAAGGAAGAATCCTCCTCAGGTTTGCTGCTTGCCATGGCTGGGCCCTATCTGTCCACACTAGACATGGCTCTGGGTCAACAGAAGCTGCCAGTGTTTTAGTAAGTTGGGTGTTAGGATGTTTTAGCTCAGTGTTGTTGTAGGCAGATGAATGAAAAGGCACTGCTTTCAAAGAATGGATCCCTGAGCAGAAACCTCTCCCAGATACAGCAATGAGAGAAACACCTCCTAACCTCATGGTTTGACCCAAATCAGAAATGTGAGCTTCCTAGAATATTTTAGCCCTTCTGCATCCTAAGAGCAGGTAACTCTCTTGCAATACATTCAAAAAACCCTCTTGTTTTCTAACTTCAGTTTTCCTTTACCCATCTCAGAGATCACCAACTCAGAGATCTACTTGGTCTACCTCCATTTAGACTTCTCCATGCAACCCTGGTCAAAATCACCCTGATCTAACACTACCTTCATATTAAGTTTTCACTGGCACAAGGAAGCCTGTTGCAGCTCCACCGACCCTGGCAAATCTACACTGGCACACAACTAGTGTGACATTGGAGTGGTTTCTCCTTCCAAGAGCGTTTAGATCAACACATCATGTTTTCCTGCACTGGTCACACCAGCAGAAGCACTCACAGAGGTGACAGCAATCCAATTCAGAGATTACAAGATGCCAAAAGGAGAAAAAAAGGGAATGGGTGGGGTTGTCAAACAAACCAACCTAATAGGTTGAGGGTGCTGAGGCACTGCAACAGGTTGACAAGGGGGCTTGCGGCTGCTCCATTCCCGGAACAGTTCAAGGCCAGGTTGGATGGGGCTCTGGGCACCTTGGTCTGGTGAGAGGTGTTGCTGCCCATGGCAGGGGGTTGGCTCTGGGTGAACTTCAAAGCCCCTCCCAACCCAAACCAGTCTGTGATTCTATGGAGAACAAAGGGAAAGGAAACCTTCCCTGAAGCTACCTCTAGACTGTAGGATGCGAGAGTATTCCCCATTCTCAGATCCTAGTGAGTACCCTTGCTAAGTCTTGACCTTGATGAGGTTCAGAAAGTCACAGAAGACTGATCTATGATCCCTCTTTAAAAGCCAAACCCTACTGAGAGAAAAAACTCAAATTACCAGCCAGAGCATCACTCAGTGAGTCTGGAGTTGAGATGGTTTTGTTCTTCTTCTCTTCTGTCTCAGTCTCAGTCACTTTTCCCCATCAATTACCAACACCAAAGTCTGGTTGTGAAGACATTTATCAAGGGTGTTGTCTATGTATCTGCTCCAAGTCAGGCTCCTCTTAAACGTTGAACAAGGATAACATCTGTCTCTCTCTCTCTCTCTCTCTCACACACACACACATCTATTCAGATAAAATCTACTGCTTGGTTTGAAAACAAAAGAAACAAACCACTGTATAACAACTCTAATGAGGAAATAGTCCCATCTCAGCCAGAGGAGCTGAATGTAGTTCCACTCCAGTTCTCAGACTCGGGGTTACACCATCTGGACCAGCATGATCCCTTGTTACTTTAAGACCCCCCACACAGGTGCTGATGGCTTCTGCCTGCATATTTATGCTTTCCATTGGGGGAAACAAATCCATTATGCGGGGTTGTGAATGGGGCAAACAGCTCTGCCAGGCTGCCCCAGAGTTGTGCTGAAGTGGATCAGCTCTGACCAGCAGCAGCAGTTAGGACACACTTTGGTGAGAAGGGTTGCTCAGCCTCAGGCAACCTTCCCTTCCACTCAGAATTAACTTTCTTCATTGACTGATATCTTTTCTCTCCATTCTGCCTATTTTCTGGATGCTCTGGAAACCCCTGACCTCTCACAGTACGGAAGAGTGAGAGGGACATGTAACAGTAAGTTGAACTGAGAGCTGCAAGTGGCTGGAGAACAAGCCAAGAGGATGTTGGTTGTTGACAAACAAACCAAGAATAAAGCAAATCCCTGATTCCTCTGCAACCAGCTCTGCAAGGGTGATCTCGTACATTACAAAGAGGGAGGGAGGCAGCGTGCAGGACTGCCAGCTCTACATTTGTAAGATGTGTTGGAGGCAGCAGTGGAAAGGCTGGGATTCGTCAACCCCTGTGTAGGCAAGTTGACTCGTGAGTCATCAGAGGCATCTAAAAATCTCTCATGGGTTGTGCTCTAGAAAGTGTGTGTTTCCAAAAGTGACTCTGAAGGAGCAACTGGTTTCTGCTGTAGGTGTTCAAAAGGGTAAATGATCAGTTTCCTAAACTCTGAACCTATGATACCACTTTATACCCTGCAGCAAGATAACAGTCTTTTCTTCTAAAGTTCACAGAAGATCAATTTTAGGAGACAACTGCACTTGTAACAGGGCACCGCCATCTCCAAAGACAGCAGAAAGGGATAAACCATGAGAGATTCCCTACATCCAAATACTATATTGTTCATTTTAGCTATCAACCAAGGAGCTTTCAAGCCTTTGTTAGTATTATAGAAACATCAGTGTTGGAAAAGACCTTCAGGATCATCAAGTCCAGCCATCCACCCTACAACCTTCAACTACTAACCCTTCTCCTGAAACTCCCTGTCTGTCCATTTGCTGAACCCCTTCAGGGACAGTGCCTCTGCCCCCTCTCTGGGCAGCTTGTTCCAAGGCCTCCCCACTCTTTCTGGGAAAAAGTTTTTCCCAAGATCCAATTTGAACCTCCCCTGCTGCAACCTGTCAACCTACGAACAGTAATCAAGCAGGTACCTATGAAGAATGCCCTGAGAACACCTCTGTTATCCAGTGATCCAGCACCCCGTCACACAGATTTCCAGCTGGGAAGGAACTAGTCCAGCCATGCCCAGTTGGCTTTCAAATCCACGGTGTTGGTTGCACTTGGTGGTGTAGGAGGCCTTTACAACCACGATTGTTCTGTGTTTCTGTGTGATTCTGTGTTACTTTCATAGCACATGGGCAATTTTGCACTCAAAAACACCAAAGAAAAAGAATCCACTTATTTATTGGGAAAAAGATGCTGTCAACAAAGCTTGTGGTGTTCCTGTATCACAGGGACCAACATACATTAAAAAGAGCTCCCATTGACATCATTCACATCTTCAAAAGTCAAACCCACTCTAATTACTAGATCTCAAAGTGTAAAAGCTGGTTAAGCATATTTCCTCACCAGGTAGGTCCTGCCATTCTTTATTCAGCTCTGTTGTTTGAGAACAGATCAAGGAAGTATTTGGAGCAGGATATTGAAAAACATTCCCCTCAGCATTTGCTTAGCTCATGAGAACTTCACCTTTGGATCCTGATCATATTGAAAAGCTCAAAAACCCAAAGGCTTTCTCAGAAGTGCTGCTCAAACTGACCCTTTGAACAGGAGCTCTTGTCTCAGGGTACTGTTTAGTGATAGAGCAAGATTATGTCATTTGCACTGATTGTTTCTGTGTACGATGATATGATGGCACATCGAAAGATCCTTTCATCAAACCTCCCCAAGAGTATTAGTGGGATCCTACAAATACAGTACAAACTGCTATTTATTACCACTAGAAATTGCTGTTGTGACTGGAGATGCAGGAAAACGAAAGGATCTATTCAAGTCTAATAGGTGCTTAGATAATAAAACGCAATACAGCAGATAACAAAGACTGAGATGGTGAGAGGAGGCCCCAGAAATGCTGCTCTGAGTGGGGAACCCTCTGCTGTGAATCCAGGTTGGGAGAGTTAGGGGGGTTCAGCTGGAGAAGACAAGCTCCAAGGAGACCTTAGTGCAACCTTTCAGGGCTTAAAGGGGCCAACCAGAAAGATGGAGAAGGACTTTTGAAAAGGGGCTGCTGTGCCAGGACAAGGGGTGATGATTAAACTGTAAGAGGGAGATTCAGACTGGAGAGAAGGAAGAAATTATTGCTGCTGAGAGTGGGGAGAGCCTGGCCTAGGTTGCCCAGAGGGGTGGGAGAAGCCCCATTCCTGGCACCATCCCAGGTCAAGTTGGCCTTGAGGCTCTGAGCATCCTGCTCTGTTTGTGGATGTCCATGCTCACAGGGATGGATGGATGAGCTTGGAAGGTCCCTTCCAACCCGAACCAGTCAGTAACCCATTCTAGGTGTTAGGAAGATGTTGGGATGAGGGCTGGACTTGATGATCCTGGAGCTCCTTTCCAGCCATGATGATTTTGTGATTTCATTTCCCCCACCCATCTTAACCGGTATTATGTGCTTGTTCTTGATTATGTGTCTACACGTGGATTTGCCAAGATGGTTGAGTTTCTTCCTGTAGCACCACCTGGTAGGAACATACACTCCAGATATCATGAAGGAACTGCAACTCCCTCAGCATGCATGAGGACACAGTCACATCCACCATATTCACAGCTTGATTTGGAGGGATGGAGATCTCAGAGGAAACAAAGAGTAAAAGAAAGACCGGCAGACTTCAGTCTGCTGTTGTAATGCTTGCAATTAAAAGAGCCAAACAACTGCCTGCTGCAACATGTCTTTACTTCTCCCTGTTGAAAAACAATGAGGTTTATGGAAAGAAAATAAAACTCCACAATATTTCACTCAATAGCTCTTCAGCAGCAGAGAGTAGTTGGTCACCAAGGCCAGTCCACCTCTCGTATCTCTAAGCTCTGCCTGTCCCAGGAAACAAGCTATTCACCCAAACGCTTCCACATTTGGGGTCTGAAGTGATGCTTTCTGGTAAAAAAACATTTGACTCCAGGGGAAAAAGCCATGGTGTTTCTCTGAATTTCAAAAAAATTCTGATTTTAAGGGGATTTAGGTTTGGAAGGGTTTGTTATATTATTTGCACAGAGAAATTCTGCCTTTTATAATGGAAAAACTATCAGAAGAAACTCTCAAAACACTCTCATCTGGTTTGTGAGGTCCACGTTTCAAAACAAGTGGTCATTTACGTATAAATCCATCCCATTTTTATTGAAGTGCTTTGTTTTGCATGAAATTTTAAACCAATCTCTTTTCATTTTAGGTCAAACCCAACTGGATTTTCAAATATTGCTGTATCTAAGAAGACAAAAATGCCTAATTGCAATGAGATTGGATTACCAGCTACCTCCCTCCCCTCCAGGAAGCGTAACACAGGGATGGCTGCACGCCACAACAGGCAAAAGACAGGCAACATCTGATCATACAATTCCCAGCACAGGAGTTCAGAAACAGGAGAAATATTTTCAGCTCTTCCCTTACCAATGGGATTCTAACCTGCTTAGAATTATGCTTTCACAGAATCACAGAACATTGGGGATTGCAAGGGACCTTGAAAGATTATCCAAACAATGCCCCTGCCACAGCAGGATCCACTAGATCCAGTCGTACAGGAACATGGCCAGACAGGTTTTAAACAACTCCAGAGAAGCCTCCAGCTTGTCCAGGTCTCGCTGAATGGCAGCACAGTCTGCAGGGGTGTCAGCAACACCATCCAGCTTTGTGTCATCAGCAAACTTGCTGACAGTGCATGCCAATCCCTCATCTAAGTCATCAATTAATAGATTGAAAAGGACTGGTCCCAGTACCGACCCCTGGGGCACTCCACTAGATACAGGCCTCCAACTAGACACTGTCCCACTGAGCACCACTCTCTGGCTTCTGTCCTGCAGGTAGTTCACCTTCCACCTCGCTACTCAATCATCATCCAGACCACACTGCCTCAGTTTGGCTACAAGGATGCTATGTGAGACTGTGTCAAATGCGGTCCTGAAGTCAAGATAGATGACATCCACAACTCTGCCATCATCTATCCACCTGGTTATGCCCCCATAAAAGGCTATCAGGTTGGTCAAGCACGACTTTCCTTTGGTAAAACCATGCTGACTGTCCNGAGTTACTCTTCCCTAACTTGCATTATTCTGATGTAGAGTTAGAGGAGAATCATAGAAATCTTAGAATGCTTTAGGCTGGAAGGGACTTCTAGACATCATCTAGTCCAACCTCCCTACACAGGGACAACTCTACCTAGGTCAGGCCACTCAGAGACTCGTCAAGCCTGACCTTAATTGACTTCAGGGGATGGGGCCCCCATCACCTCCACAGGCAGCCTATTCCAGCCATCAACCACCCTCACCTTGAAGAACTTCTTTCTAATATCCAGCCTAAATCTCTCCTTTCCCAGCTTGAACCCACTGCTCCTTGTCCTATCCATACAAACCCTCTTGAAAAGTCCTTCCCCTGCCTTCACAGAGGTCCCCTTCAGGTACTGGACGGTCAAAAGAAGGTTCCCCCAGAGCCTTCTTTTCTCCAGGCTGAACAGCCCCAACTCTCTCAGTACGTACTTAGATCAGAGATGTTCCATTCCCCCAATCATTTTAGTGGCCCTAAAAATGACATAGTGTTGATGTCCACATGATTTCCACTACAATTTTCTAAACACTTTTTGTCTCTGAGAGAGTTGTACAGCATTGGAATGGACTGCCTAGTGTGGTGGTTGAGTCCTCGTCTCTGTGTTTAAAAGTTGCTTAAATGTCGTGTTGGGGAATCTGGTTTAGGGATGACCTTGTACAGTACAGTTTNTCTAAATCTACCCATTTCCAGCTTTGCTCCATTCTCTCTAGTCCTGTTTGAAGGGTAGTGAGGGGAGAATATTTCATCACCAGGCTTACCCTGTGATTTACAATATCACTTCTTTAAAGATAGAGTGAAATTAGAGGCTTAGAGTTACTCTTCCCTAACTTGCATTATTCTGATGTAGAGTTAGAGGAGAATCATAGAAATCTTAGAATGCTTTAGGCTGGAAGGGACTTCTAGACATCATCTAGTCCAACCTCCCTACACAGGGACAACTCTACCTAGGTCAGGCCACTCAGAGACTCGTCAAGCCTGACCTTAATTGACTTCAGGGGATGGGGCCCCCATCACCTCCACAGGCAGCCTATTCCAGCCATCAACCACCCTCACATTGAAGAACTTCTTTCTAATATCCAGCCTAAATCTCTCCTTTCCCAGCTTGAACCCACTGCTCCTTGTCCTATCCATACAAACCCTCTTGAAAAGTCCTTCCCCTGCCTTCACAGAGGTCCCCTTCAGGTACTGGACGGTCAAAAGAAGGTTCCCCCAGAGCCTTCTTTTCTCCAGGCTGAACAGCCCCAACTCTCTCAGTACGTACTTAGATCAGAGATGTTCCATTCCCCCAATCATTTTAGTGGCCCTAAAAATGACATAGTGTTGATGTCCACATGATTTCCACTACAATTTTCTAAACACTTTTTGTCTCTGAGAGAGTTGTACAGCATTGGAATGGACTGCCTAGTGTGGTGGTTGAGTCCTCGTCTCTGTGTTTAAAAGTTGCTTAAATGTCGTGTTGGGGAATCTGGTTTAGGGATGACCTTGTACAGTACAGTTTATGGTTGGACTCGAACATCCCAAGGGTCTTTTCCAACCTGAGGTTCCATATATGTGTGCATAAGAGTAGCGTTAAAGTTTGGATTTGACAATCTTATAGGTCTTTTCCAACCTAAATGTTTCTATGATTCTGTGTGTTCTCTAGCTGTAGAATAGGAAGACAAGAAACTGCTGGAGAGAATCTAGGGGAGATCACAGAATCACAGACCATTAGACCATCATCCAGTCCAATACAACTGCCACAACAGGATCCCCTACATCCAGTCACACAGCAACATGGCCAGGGTGGTTTGTAATGTCTCCAGAGAAGGAGACTCCACAAGCCCCCTGGGCAGCCTATTCCAGTGTTCTGTCACCCTCACCAGGAAGAAGTTCTTTCTCACACTCATATGGAACCTCCTCTGTTCCAGCTCACACCTGTTGCCCCTTGTCCTATCATTAGATGCCCCCAAGCAGAGCCTGGTTCCATCCTCCTGAAACCCACCCTATCCATATTTATCAACATTTATGGGATCACCCCTCAGTCTCCTTTTTTTCCCAGTTCAAGAGACTCTGGTCCCTCAGCCTTTCTTCATCACGGAGAGGTTCCCTGGAGCATCTGTCTGATGAGGAAAGATCAGAGACCTGAGGATGTTCAGCCTGGAAACGAGAAGGCTGCGAGAGAATCTTATCAATATCTGAAGGTCATCTAGTAAGACCCCTATACCAAGCAGGGCCATCTCTCACCAGACCAGATCACCCAAAGCCCCATCCAGCCTGACCTTCAATGGTTCCAGGGATGGGGCTTCCACCACCTCTCTGGGCAGCCAGTTCCAGGGATCCACCACCCTCAGATTCAAGAACTTTTTCCTGATGTCCAGCCTAAATCTCCCCTTTTCCAGTGTCAAACCATGACCCCTCATCTTATTCCCTACCCTACACAACAGTTCATCCCGTTACCTAAGGTTTCTAATTTAAAATAAGAAAGAAGGCAAAACCCACATTCACCGAATAGGCCAGAATCAGAAACAAATGCACATTGCACGTGGAACGTGTGAGTCATCAGGAAGCAGACAGCGTAGCCTTACAGATATTTTGATCCTTTTTTGAATTAATCCAGAGGTAGAACTGAGGAGGAGTTGACCCACTCTTGGTCATACACGTTAACAGATACCAAAACACCCCAGACTGCACCATGTGCTGGTGGAAGAGCTGCTCTGAGCACTAAAAAAAAATCAGGAGAAAACCCCCGACCCCATTATCAAGGCTTTTAAAATAAAACTTCTAAAGCACCTTTAAGTCATAACATCTTGAGCACAGCAAAGAAAAAGAGCCCAAATTATGTAAAAGCAGGCAGGAAGCCAACATCTGGCAGTAATAAGATTGTTTTGTAATCAAGCAGCTCTCTACCCAGCGTGCAGCTCGTGGTCCACGAGAGCAGATCTGTGAAGATGTGCATGGGCTCTGGCTGCCAGAAGGATACCCAAGGCTTGGAGTGAAGACTTTGGTGTCATTTGATCTCCTCTACCAGCCAGCTGAGATGAGTTATGTTCCCCCCGGCAGGAACCTCGCAAGGCTTGTTCCAACTATACACTCATTCCTGTTGAATTAGAAACAAATGCCCTCGCTGCATTGTTGGTCTTTGAAATCAAACTCTCCCCAGCTCTTCCCAGCATTCCTGAGAGGAAACAAAACTCCTTCCTGTGTGTCTGCTGCTTCTGTCTCTGCGCAGGGACCTCCTTCCTTCTGCTCCCTGTACCCCTTCCCATCCTTTCCCTCCTTCTCCCGTGACAGCCATCTCCTGTTCCCCAAAGCCACATCACAGGCCTGGCCCGTGTGTTAGCCATCTTCTTCTTGCTGCTGTTAGACTCCTCCATCGCCTCTAGAAATGGAGTCGTTTAATTAGGACCAGAGAACAACGAGGCCATTCAGGGTAGCACCCAGCCAGCAGCTTCTTCCCTTTGTTTTTCCTTGTTTCTTAGAAGGGCAAAAATCTCAAGCTCTTCCCTGCTTCTTCCAACCTGTATAAGCCACAGCACAGCTGAGGAGGTTCAGAAGGGCTTCAACCAGACCCTGTACAAAGAGGACTGTCTTCCAAAGCCAGTCCCCAGACAAAACACATCTTAAAAAAATAAATAAAAGCACAGAAAGCCATAAATTTGCCAAGTTGCAGGTTGCCTAGGGCTCCAGAAGCCTACAGTGTGCTCCAAAGAGAGTAGGCTGCTACTAATAAATCACTCCCTGAGCCACAAAGGATGTGGACCACCACAGCCACTAGAAGAAAGGTCTTGTGCCATCCCCTCAACGCTCAGAGCTGTGTCTGGTTTACATTTTATTTCAGCCTTCCTAAGAAGCACAGTTGCTTCCTGTTAAGCCAATGATGGCTGAACTTCATCTTGCGTATTGAACTCTCTCAGCCTGTCCTCTCTCAGCCTGAGCATTTTCATGACCTTTATGGTTTTATCTCATGATTTTATGAAGTATCATACATAGGTCTTAATCCCTGTCACGAAGCTGTGCCTGCAGAGCAGCTCATATCTGTTTGCGTGCTGTCAGCTCTCACAGAGAGGGTTCAGTGCATGCTCAGAGCAGGACCTGGCTCGTGGGAAGGGTCTCCAGAGGAAGCAACAGCAGAGGCCTTCTTCTCCCACTTCAAGACAAAGCTCCACAACACAGAAAAAAACCTGGAAGCTACATTCTTAGGTCCAAGGACAGATTTCTTCAAAGGACATGAGAGGAAGATCAGAGAGCAGATAAGAAAAAGCAGGTTGGGGCAGTGAAAGATTCAATCACCAGGCAAATAACCAGAGAGGTGCATGACCCGGGAGGGGAGCTCGAGCACAGAGGAGCTTGTCTTCCAAGAGGAAGGGTGATGGATTTCACTGGAAACCTGGACAGGGTCTGAGGAAACTGAGGAAAGAACATGTGGTGGTGATTTGCCTAGCCACCAGTGACTGTGGCGACAGATGGACACAGTGGGGGTAACATGTAGGTTCACAGAAGCTACAGACTCTAATTTCTGTGGTCTCTTTGCTGTGGTAACAGAGGAAGCTAAGAGTCTATAGGATAAGTAGAGCAACTTAAATGATCAGAGGGCTGGAGCACCTCCCCTGTGAAGACAGGCTGAGCAGGTTGACATTGTTCAGTGTGGGGAAGAGGAGGCTTTCAGGAGCTTTCCAAACTCTGCAGGGGGCTACCAGAAACCTGGGGGAGGGCTTTTGGCATGGGTGGTAGCAAGAGCACGCAGGGAAAGGGTTCCAGACTTGAAGAGGGCAGACTGATGTTGCACATGAGGGAACAAATTCTTTTCTGTGAGGGTGCTGAGATGCTGGAACAGGTTGCCCAAGGCAGTTGTGGCCGCTCCATCTCTGGCAGTGTTGAAGGCTAGACTGGATGGATGGGGCCCTAAGTGCCTGAGTAACCTGATCTAGTGAAAATGTCCTTGCCTGTGCAGGGGGGTTGGAACTGAATGATGTTTCAGGTCCTGTCCAACCCTGGCCATTCTGTGAATCTATGGAAGGTAAAAGCTGCTTTTGCGTGGTGCTGAAATAGAAAACAAGATCCTTTATGAAGGAAGACCAGAAGCCCATGCTGACAAAACAATTTCAAGTATTCATACAAAAACATTTTCATAAATGGATTTATCTTTTTATTAGGAAATCAGCCCTGGTTAAAATTTGAAAAACACCTTCAATATCTACAGTTGTTTCTGCCTGACCATCACTTTTAGTACTTCCAACAGGAACTCTCTGCAGCTCCAAACCAACATGTTTTATTTTAAAAGAACTGAAAGCATCTGACACATATCCCTCCAGCAAAAGCCTCATAAGCACAAAAAGCACCTTTAAAATACATATTTATTTGAAGTTGCTGTTAACACTCTCAAAGCTCTGCTAATATCTAAGGGAAACCAGATCCAAGACACTATAAATCCATCAGGCACACCTCCAGTTTACTGTATTAATATATCTCACTGAAATAGCTCAAATTCCAAAAGAGTGGGAAATGTTATTCTACTCACAGCAAAGTCCTATCAGTGAGTTTATCATCACCACTGGAAATTACAGGCTCACAGAATCACTGAGCATTAGAGATTGGAAGGGATCTCGAAAGATCATCCAGCCCAATGCCCCCTGCCACAGCAGGATCAAGTCACACAGGATCAAGTCACACAGGAACACGTCCAGGTGGGTTTTAAACATCTCCAGAGAAGGAGACTCCACAACCCTCCTGGGCAGCCACTCCCAGTGCTCTGTCACACTCACTACAAAGTAGTTCTTTCTCAGAATGATGGGAAAACTCCTCTGTTACGGCTCACACTCATTGCCTCTTGTCCTATCAGATGCTACTGAGAAGGGCCTGGCTCCATCCTTCTGACATCTGCCCTTTCCGTATTGATCAACATTCATGGGGTCACCCGTCAGTCTCCTTTCTTCCAAGCTCAAGAGACCCAGCTCCCTCAGCCTTTCCTCTGCAGGGAAGATGCTCCACTCCCTTCATCATCTTTGTGGCTCTGCACTGGAATCTCTCCAGTATGTCTTTCTGAAACTGAGGGGCCCAGAAATGGGCACGAGATTCCAGGTGTAGTCTCACTGGGGCAGAGTAGAGGGGGAGGAGACCCTCTCTCTCTCTGCTAACCAGCCCTCTTCTGATCCACCTCAGGATGCCATTTGCCTTCTTGGCCACAAGGGCCCACTGCTGGCTCCTGGCCAACTTGCTGTTCATGAGGACCCCCTGGTCCCTTTCTCCTTCACTGCTCTCTAACAGGTCAGTCCCCAACCTATACTGGTACCTCTTGTACAATTAGATAAAGGGAGGAAAGGATTTTAAATGTATTACATGTACCATTTTTTAACAAACACCAGTTTTTCCCAGTCCATCCATGTTTCATGCGGGGTGAATGGTAGAGTTTGGACACCACAGAATCACAGAATTATTGAGGCTGGAAAAGATCTCTGAGATCATCAAGCCCAGCCCATGGCCTAACATCACCACATCGGTCAGACCACAGCACATTCTGTCAAGCCCAGCTACAAATCACAGATCAAGTCTGGGCTCAAGAACGCTGCCCTCTCCTACAAAGGCAGAATTTGGCCCAGATGGCTTTTAGGTTTGTTTTTTGAGGATATTTTTTTCTGTTATTGGTATTTATGACCTGTAGGAGGGCAGCGTAGGAGAAAAAGACCTGGGGGGTTCTGGTGGACAAAAGGATGATCATGAGCCAGCAATTAGCCCTTGCGGCCAAGAGAGTCAAGAGATCAGCCTGGCAAGAAGCAATCCAGGAACACACCAGAGCTTGACAGAGGCTGGTGCTCATTTCAGTGACTAAGTTCTCCATAAGGACAAAACATGTCATGGAAAAACAAATTCCTAGAAGCAGAAACCAAACAAACGAACACGTTTTGAGGAACAGGGTACTATTAGTGGTTTTCTCAGGCTGCTGTGCCCTCTCATGGCTGCAAATCCCACTGAGGCACTCACATTTTTTCACTCCCTAAGCACGTAGACAAAACAGTCCCTGAAGCCCCTTATCCTTTCAGAGCATGGGATTAAAACCACATCAAACCGTTATGTAAGTAATTCTTTTCAAGACAGACCAATCCCAGTCCTTTCTTCTCTCGTAACTTTTGTAAACCACTTCTACCCTCCAAGTCTGAGGAATTCAGCACGTCCTCAAGGCATAACTGAGTAAGGTGGAAGCAGAGCTGCTGAACTTCCTCTCTCCTCTTCCCTCCAAGCAGAATGTCTCATTTCTTCTTCCCTTTTCAAGCTACCTGCAGATCCCCATCTGGTTAACAAGGTCTTCGTATTCAAACTCAAAATAATCCAGGATCTCCAGAACATCCTTCTGCCAAAGCCCACCAGAGGAAGGTATGGGATAAAGGCAATTAAGTCACAGAATCACAGAACGTTAGGGATTGGACGAGACCTCGAAAGATCAAAAGATCATCCAATCCAATACCTCTGTCAGAGCAGGATCCCCTAGATCCAGTCACACAGAAACATGTCCAGGCAAGTTTTAAATGTCTCCACAGAAGGAGACTCCACAACCCCTCTGGGCAGCCACTTCCAGTGCTCTATCACCCTCACTGGGAAGAAGTTCCTTCTCAGATTGATGTGGAACCCCTCTTTGTTCCAGCTCATACCAGTTGCTCCTTTAACTATCATTAGATGACACTGAGAAGAGCCTGGCTCCATCCTTCTGACATGCACCCTTCACATATTTATAAACATTAATCAGGTCACCAATTAAAAGTAGTCTAAGCCAATAAACACTCACCTAAACTTAGTGAACCTACAGTGTTATCGGTCATCGGAACAGGCTGTGCAGACAGCTGGTAGAGTCATCATTCCTGGTGACACCATTTTTTTAAAAAACAAAAACAGATGTAGTATTAAGGGATGTGATTTAGTGGGGACCTGGCAGTGATTGGACTTGATGATCTTTAAGGTCTCTTCCAACCAAAACAATCCTGTGATTTTACATATGAGCAGACCTGGATTAAAATGTGCTGGTCTCTTCTCCCAAATTCCTAATGATAGGACAAGGGGAAATTACCTCAAGTTGCATCAGGGGAGGTTTAGTTTGGATCTTAGGAAGAAGTTCTTTCCTGAGAGAGTGCCTGGGCACCAGACCAGGCTGCCCAGGGAGGCAGTGGAGTCCTCATCCCTGGAGGTGTTTAAAAACTGAGTAGCTAGAGCATTTGAGGCCATGGTCTAGGGGCTATGGAGCTGTTAGGATGAGGGCTGAACTTGATGATCCTGGAGGTCCTTTGCACCCATAATGATTCTATGATTCTATGAAAATCATTTCCCAATCACCTCCAAGTTTTGCCAGAAGGAACTATAATCAGTGAAATCAGAAAACAAATCACCCAGATGTGACCAATGGACCCTATTGATGGAAGAATGAAATACAGTAAATTTGAAATGAAAAACTCAATGCTCAGCCACAGGATCTCCCAGATTATAAGTTCCCTGGGATGGCTGACTGTTCATTACAAAAGCCATAAGGGCAAACACATGGCAATAATCATGGGATGGGAGACTCTGATTGCTCCCATGCAAACCAGAATAGTGACACTGAGTTCTGAGGCAAAAAGCTAAGTGATTTGTTTCTTTTTTTACATGACTGTCTCATGGAGCAACCAGAGACATGACTGAAAGAAAAGCTTTTCTTGAGCTAGTTACAAGAAATCTACAGGACTTGATTCAAAATATACTGGAAAAACCCTCCAGAACTGCTATTTACAGAACTATTGAGGCTGGAAAAGCCCTCTGAGTTCATCCAGCCCAACCCAAGACCTAACTTCACCACATCAGCCACACCAGGGCACTAAGGGCCACAGTCAGGCTGTCCTTCAACACCTCCAGGGATAGAGACTCCACCACTGCCCTGGGCAGTCCAGTCCAGGCTCTGATCACCCTTTCCCAAAGGAAGGGCTTCCTAGAATCCAACCTAACCCTCCCCTGGGACCTTCAGGCACTGTCCTCTCATCCTATTCCAGCTGCCTGTGAGAAGAGGCCGACTTCCACCTTGACTACAATTTCCCTTCAGGGAGTTGGAGAGAGGAAGAAAATCCTCCCTGAGTCTTCTCTTCTCCAGGCTAAACACCTGCAGGTCCCTCAGCCTCTCCTCAGCAGATTTTCCCTCCAGTCCCTTCCCCAGCCTCATTGCTCCTCTGGACTTGCTCCAGCCCCTCAATCTCAATCTCCTTCTTGAAGTGAGGAGTCCAGAACTGCCCTGCAGTACTTGAGGGGAGGCCTCCCCAGCGTACAGTGCAAGGGGAGAATGATGTCCCGAGCCCTGCCAGCCACCCTGTTGCTGATCTAAGTCAGGATGCCATTGGCCTTTTGGGCCACACTGGCACCTACTGGCTCCTGTTGAGTTAGTTGTCACCCAGTACTGCCAAGTTCCTTTCTGCCACGCTTCTCTCCAGACACTGATCTCCCAGTCTGTAGCTGCAGAGGGTTCTTGTGGCCAAAGTGTAGAACACTGCCCTTGGCTCTGTTAAACCACATTCTGATAGCTTCTGCCCACTGACCCAGCCTGCCCAGATCTCTCTGCAGCGTCTTGCTCCCCTCCAGCAAATTGACACTCCCCCGCAACTTGATGTCATCTGTGAATTTACTAAAGGTAAACTTGATCCCCTCATGCAGGTTATCAATAAAGATGCTGAATAGAACTGGGACCAGTACTGATCCCTGGGCGACACCACTGGTCACTGGACACCAACTTGATGCAGCACCATTCCCAGCTGCTCTCTATGCCCGGTCATCCAGCCAGTGTTCCGTCCAGCCTGCGATCATAGAATCATTATAGAATCACCCAGGTTGGAAGGGACCTCCAAATGTCATCTAGTCCAACCCATCATAATATAGTCACATTAAAGATCCTTATAGGAATAAAAGGTGGAAAACACCCTATTACAGCATAATTTAAGCTACAGTAAAAGTGGGAGAAATTATTAAAAAGAAAGCAAGATAAGTTGCTGAAAGTGTAGAGAACCTGAAGTGAACTGGGAGATGATGTAAAAATACTTTAGAAGGTTTTAGAGTTAATCTGTACCTCATCCTTCAAATAGAACCAAAAAACCCCTAACAAACACCCAAAAAGCCTCCAAAAATCCCAAACCAACAAAAAAAACCAACCCAAAACTCAAGCATTGTCAAATGTCAGACTAAAAAGGCTTCACAAGCAGAAAGAGACTATTCAGAAGTGGAGGTCATGTCAAGCAATGAAAATAAAAAGGATGCAGAGGTTTCTATGTTAAAGGCAAAAGCCCATAATAAACCAGAAAATATTTCAATGAACTTGCTGCAGGATCCAAATTAATCACCAAACTCTTGCAAACACAGAAGCAATGAGAGTTTTGTCAGAGGTTGTGTGACGAATACCCGACAGAGGGGTGAAAGGAGAATTCAAGGCTGTGTTAGGGAAGCTAAATGAATTATCTGAGTTGCTGTTTATAGGGGAAAAGCCGAGAGGATTTATGTATGAAGCAAGTTTGAAATCTCCCAGCAAAGTGCCAGTGGCGGGGGATTAGTGCAGGTCGATAAAACAGTAGCAAATCCCCGAGCCCAGATGCCATTCAGCTAGCAGTTCTAGAGGAACTAATATACAAAACCCTAAGTATGTGATTTATCACTTCAATGGCTTTGATGGGCTCCCAGCCCAGAAAAAAATGGAGAGCTGCACAGATGACAAAGCCTATTAAACAGAGCAGGGAAATACAGCAAATACTATAGACCATTAGTCAGGTTTCAGTGTCAGACAGGTTGGTTGGAACTGGAATAGTAGATAGACCCATAAATATCTCATAAGAAACAAGTAGTTTTTATAGAGAGCTGTCACAGCTCCTCTATGCAATTCAGTTCTTTGAAGACATCAATAACCATGTGAATAGGATGATTCATTTATTATCTTACATTTGGATTCCTAAAAAGCCTTCAATCGATTGAGAGAGACACACGTAGCAAAGCTAAGCGGTTGTGCAAAAAAGAGGAAAGATTCTCTCAAGAGTTTAAAATATCATTAATAAAAAAATACAAGAAAAATCATAGATCCAAGATTGGAAGACCTTCAGGATCATTGAGTCTAATCATCTACAACCCCCTAACAACTACACTGTCTCCTGAAACAAATCACAGAATCACTGAACATTAGAGATTGGAAGGGACCTCAAAAGATCATCCAGTCCTATCCCGTGCCATAGCAGGATCCCCTAGATCAAGTCACACATGAACATGTCCAGGCAGGTTTTAAACATGTCCAGAGAAACTCCATAACAGCCCTGGGCAGCCACTTCCAGTGCTCTGGCACCCTCACCATGAGGAAATTCCTTCTCAGATTGATGGGGAACCTCCTGTGTTACAGCTTACACCCACTGCCCCTTGTCCTATCTGCTATCACTGAGAAGAGCCTGGCTCCACCCTCCTGACACCTGCCCTTTCCATATTGATCAACATTAATGAGGTCACCCCTCAGTCTCCTTTGTTTCAAGCTCAAGAGACCCAGCTCCCTCAGCCTTTCCTCATCAAAGAGATGTTCCATTCCCTTCATCATCTTTGTAGCTCTGTGCTGGACTCTCTGCAGCAGTTCTGTGTCCTTCTGGAACTGAGCAGCCCAGGACTGGGCACAAGATTCCGGTTGCGCTCTCACCAGGGCAGTGTAGAGAGAGAGAGTAGAACCTCTCTTGATCTGCTAACTGCCCTCCTTCTGATCCACCCCAAGATGCCATTGGCCCAACCTATACTGGTCCCTGGGGTTGTTCTTGCCCAGAAGCTAAACTCTACACTGCCCTTGTTATAGTTCATTCCATTTCTCCCTGCCCAGCTCTCCAGTCTGTCCAGGTCCTGCTGAATGGTAGCACAGCCTGCTGGGGCGTCGGCCACTCCTCCCAGCTTTGTGTCATCAACAAGCTTGCTGACTGTGCACTCTAATCCCTCGTCCGAGTCATTAATGAATAGATTGAATAGGACTGGTCCTAGTACCAACCCTTGATGCACTCTACTATGTATAGCCCTCAAATTGCACCTCCCACTGTCACATAAGGCAGGAGTAGGACTAAATGAGTTTTATTTAGTGCTTGGGTAGCTTTTTTTCTCTTTTTTTTTTTTATATCTCAGCTGTTCCATTAATTATCAGCTAACTTGTTCTGCATCTCCTGCTTTACTTCTTGACAAATGGACCTTCCCGGAGGAGACCACACTAGTAATGGTTTCCTCATTGCAAGGTATTGCACTGCACACACCCCTTATCACCAAAATAAAATAAACCTCACAAAAAAATAGACAAATGGAAGTGTTACTACAGGCAGGGCCTCAAATACCCGTGAGAAGGTACTGGCCATAAGCTTGCACTTAAACTTCATCTCTGAGTTAAACAATGATCACAGGCTCAGTCAGTTACAGGAGATTTAGATCTGCTGGCACCATAAGTGATATCAACTCTTCAACCCAATATCTACCAGAGCAAGATACTGAAAAAAATGTCAAAAATTCAATTTAATCTGCAACTTTTGCTTTAGAAGGGACATAATTTTCACTGCTTGATTTGCAGGGCATCTTGGCTTCAAAAGTTAAGAACTCACAGGTCATGGCAGTTCTAATTTTTCCTGCCCCAAAAGGTTGAGGCAGAGGTTTTTACAGCCTGAATGTGAAACCTAATTTGTATCAACAGAGTCTTTCAGAGCCATTGGGAAGAGACAATCCAAATGCAAATTAATCTAAGAGCACAATTTGAACCGTTCCAGAGCCTTATCTATATAAACAGCATTTTAATAGGGTTTTTGATGTTGCTTGTGCAGATGAAGATCTCTGAAAATGAACAGACCCTGCTACAGATAAATTTTACTAGAGGAAAATGTTGGGAAACATTCCTAAGGGAGTATGACAGGCACTAGGAAATAGTGGCTATAAAATCACTCTCCTGAATTCATATGCCAAATTCTTCTCTATTGAATAACAATTTATGACATTCTCTAGTGCCTGCCAGAAACTCCTGAATGGAAGCCACAGCTGAGTCTGTTATGAGGCAGTGACTGCAATGTTGCCCAGTGCATTTAATCACTGCACAAATAAATTCACTCTGTATTTCCTACAGTCATAGAATGGCTGGGGTTGGAAGGGACCTTAAAGATTCAACCCCCCTGCAGAGCCAGGGACACCTTCACTAGAGAAGGTTACTCAGGGCCACAGCCAGCCTGGCTTCAACACTGCCAGGGATGGGGCAGCCACGACTGCATTGAGAGACATGTTCCAGCATCTCAGCACCCTCAAATTGGTTCCAACCTCAATCTCTCCTCTTCAAGTCTGGAACCCTTTTCACCTGCCCTCACACTACCACCCATGTCAAAAGCCCTCCCCTAGCTTTCTTGTATCCCCCTTGAGAGACTGCAAAGCTGCTAGCAAGTCAGCTGGGAGCCTCCTTTTCTCCAAGCTGAACAATCCCAACTTGGTGCTCCAGCCCTCTAATCGTTAGAGTTGGTCTCCTCTGGACACTTTCCAGGAGCATTGTGTCCCTCTGTTATTGGGGACTCCATGACTGGACCCAGTACTGGACAAGAGGAAATGGAGTCAGGTTGTGCCAGGGAAGGTTCAGATTGGATCTTAGGAAGAACTTCTTCCCAGAAGGAGCAGGAAGGCCTTGGAATAGACTGCCCAAGGAGAGGGTGGAGGCACCATCCCTGAAGGGTTCAACAAATGGGCAGACATGATGTTTCAGGAGATGGGTTAGTGATTCAAGGTTGTAGGGCAGATGATTGGACTTCATGATCTTGAAGATCTTTTCTAACCATGATGATTCTATGTTCTTTTCTAAGTATTCATCAAGGTTTAGATGGCTGATCTGGGACCAGTATTAATGCTACCATTAGCACTGCAATACCTCAACATTTCCGAACTACGTAAGAGAATTGTAGAATGGTTTGGGTTGGAAGGGATATTACAAACCATCTCATTCCAACCCCCTGCCATATAACAGAATCATTTTGGTTGGAGGAGACCTTTAAGATCATCAAGTCCAGCCATTGACTCAGCACTGCCAGGACTCCACTAACCCCTGTCCCTCACCCCACATCTCCACCACTTTTCAATCCAGGAATGAAAACTCCACCACTGCTCTGGGCAGCCTGTTCCAATGCTTGATAATCCTTCCAGTGAAGACATCTTTCCTGATATCCAACCTAAACCTCCCCTGGCAGAACTCAAGGCCATTTCCTCTCACTTTAAAATCATACAAATACTATACAAACCCAGGGAAATCCTGGCAGTGTCTTCAGGGCCAGGAGAAAAGGAACAACCTCCGACAGTACCAATACAACAGGTTATTTCTCATATGAGGGTGAAACCTCGAGTGGGTGCCCAGGTACTTTCAGGCTGCTATACCTGTGAGGTGCTATTAGCAGAACTTTAAAGAAATATCTGCAATTTCACTGCAATTTCCTTTTTATCCGACACTCACTCCCCAACCCTTTTGAAATACATCCCTCTCATTTATGTCCTTTACTATCTTGCTCCTTGAAGTTAACTAGGGCTGAATTTTCTATGCTGGCCCTGCATTTAACGATCCTGCACTTAGAATATTAGACACCATGCTGATTCTTGTCTGGAGGAAATGACCTGGGATCATTGGAAGCATATGAGGTTCATTTTAAGATGAAGCAATAACTTATGTTAGAGGATGTAAAAGGTCTTAACCTCCAGTCCTTCAACTTACTGCAGCAAAGAGCTCCTGGGTTTTTTTTTTGTTTTAATTAAAATAAAAGGACATCTGCAATGTATTTTTCCCCAAGAAGTCACTTAATAGTCTTTAAAAAGGAAAAACCTCCCTGGCTAAATGCTTGTGCATGGGTGTGTGTGAAGAAGCATGATCCAGGCTTGTTGGTCAGTATAGTAAGTTTCCCTTGGGTTCAATTATTTCAATGATTCAATGTGCTTGTAAAGCACAATATATTAATTACATAAATATCTTTATTTTTTATGTATTTATTCAATTATTATCTTTCATTTATTTCTCAAACTATCATCTTCTATGTACAATTATTCTCTTTTATTTATTTATAAAATTATTCACACACACAATCAAAGAACACTAGGGATTGCAAGGGACCTCAAAAGATTATCCAGTCCAATCACTCTGCTACAGCAGGCTCCCCCAGATCCAGTCGCACAGGACTGTGTCTCTGTGGGTTTTAAATATCTCCAGAGAAGAAGACTCCATAACACCCTGGGCAGCCCCTTCCAGTGCTCTGGCACCCTTACCACAAAGAAGTTCCTTCTCACATTGATGTGGAACCTCTTCTGTTACAGCTCACACCCATTGCCCCTTATCTTATCTTTAGATGCCCCTGAGCAGAGCCTGGCTCCATGCTCCTGACACCCTCCCTTTCCATATTTATCAACATTCATGGGGTCACCCCTCAGGCTCCTTTTTCTAAGCTCAACAGACCCAGTTCCCTCAGCCTTTCCTAATCAGGAAGATGCTCCACTCCCTTCATCATCTTTGTTGCTCGTTTATTTATTTCTTAAATTACCCTCTTTTGTTTATTTATAAATCCATAACTATATGAATATTAATTTTAACATTAGAAACATCTATCATGTCTGTGTATACATTTTATGTATAAATCGTATTTATAAATCTATATCTAAAATAAATCAAATTTTACAATTTTAAACTATAATAAAACTAAAATTGAAGTATCAATTTAATTAATAAATTCTACATTTATTTCCACATTTGTTTAGAAATAAATAACATTTTATAAATAAAATAAATTTCTAAAATAAATTTCCCTAATTCAAAGCCTTTCAGGCTTTGTCTTGCTTGAAACTCACTGCTAAAAACGTCTTATGGTTTACTAAAGCACAGCTGGACATCTGCTTGTCAGTCACTAGTTCACAGAAAGAAGGTCTCTGCCTCTTAAAACAGATAAATAATGAAATAAATGAGATAAAAGAATGGCTGGGGTGGGACGGGACCTGAAACATCATCCAGTTCCAACCCTCCTGCAGAGGCAGGGACACCTTCACTAGAGCAGGTTACTCAGGGCCACAGCCAGCCTGGCCTTCGACACTGCCAAGGATGGGGCAGCCACAGTTGCCTTGGGCAACCTGTTCCAGCATCTCAGCACCCTGACAGAAAAGAATTGGTTCCTCATGTCGAACCTCAATCTCCCCTCTTCCAGTCTGGAACCCTTTCCCCTTGTCCTCTCGCTACTACCTCTGTCAAGAGCCCTTACCTGGATGGGTGCTGCTATCACAGTGATGATTTATCACTTGATGGCAGCTGCTTTGGTTGGTTTCAGGGAAATTAAGTTGGTTACTTCAACAAGAATTTCAGAAGTGCTGCAGGAAGTGAACCCTCAGCTCACCTATCAAACGTGTCCAGTCATTATTGTCTAAGTGAAAGCTGAGTTAACAAGGCTGCCCATTAAGTGCCCTCTTTCCGGAATTTACACGATGCTCACTGAGCCTTCAAGGGCTGGTGCTGGCAGGGCTGTAACCTTTCTTCAAAGAACAAAACACACTTGAAAGGCAGAAGCAATTGCATTATGCCTGTGAATTATCAGGCCAGGATATTATAGCATGGCTGACTATTGCAGACAGGCTAATTACTGTAGTCAGCCTAACTTATGGACTGAAATTGAGCCTTGTAAATGATGTTGGCCTCTGCTGCAAGCATCTGCCATGGGCTCCACAAACGGAGAACGTGAAGCCAGTCAAATACTGAAGCATTATGAGGCCAGAAGTGCTGTAAAAACACTCAAACAACCAGATTTCAAACAACAGAAACACTAAGAGATTGATCAGACCCTGGACTGGACTGCCCAGGGCAGTGGTGGAGTCCCCCTCCCTGGAGGTGTTGAAGGGACAGCCTGGCTGTGGTCCTTAGTGTCCTGGTCTGGCCGCTGTGGTGCTGTTGGGTCCTGGGCTGGATGAGCTCAGAGGGCTTTTCCAGCCTCAATGGTTCTGTGATTCTGTGACTAACACATAGACGTGAATCTGGTCTAGACAGCACAGGAAACAGTTATCTATCACAAAGGCTGCCACGAGAGATTTCTCATGAAGATGATCATGGAACCAAAACTCCAATTGGATTTCTTTTTTTTCCCTTCATTTTACTTGCTCAGAAAACAAAAAATGCATGGACCTTCACCTAGGTCGGATACTGACTGCTAAATACTTGAAGGCTGTGTATCTCAATAACCAGAATTCCTGGCTCTGTAATCACAGAATCACAAAATGACTGAGGCTGTAAAAGACATCTGAGATCATCAGGCCCAGCCCAGGATTTAACATCATCAAATCGGCCACACTACGGCACTAAGGTTCACAGCCAGTCTGTCCTTCCAACACTTTCAGGGTGTCCTGGGCAGTCCATTCCAGACTCTGATCACCCTTTCTGGGAGAAAGGACTTCCTAACAAGCCAAACTAACCTTCCCTTGGAGCAGCTTCAGGCCCTGCCCTCTTGTCCTGGCACTGGTTGCCTGGGAAAAGAGCACACTCCCCACCTGACTACAACCTCCCTTCAGGGAGTTGGAGAGAGGGAGAAGGTCCCTCATGAGTCTCCTCTTCTCCAGGCTAAACACCCCCAGCTCCCTCAGCCTCTCCTCATCAGACCCTTCCAGTCCCTTCCGCAGCCTCATTGCTCCTCTGGACCAAATCGAGCCCCTCAATTTCTTTCTTGAAGTGAGGGGCCCAGAACTGCCCCCCGTACTCAAGAGAGGCTTCCCCAGTGCCCAGTATAGGGGGAGAGCGTTGTTCCTAGCCCTGTTGGACGCACTATTGCTGATCCAAGCCAGTAATCCATCGGCCTTCTGGGCCACCTGGGCATCTTACTGGCTCCAGTTCAGCCAGCTGACAACCTGTACTGACAGGTCCTTTTCTCCCTAATTCTCCTCAGTCAGTCTCTCCACCTCAGACCCCTGTTCCTCCATTGCTTTCATCATCTTACCACAGCCCCACATTCCCCAGCCCAATGCTGTTTATTACAAGTTCATAGAAATATGTTGCCCATATTTAAAACACCAGTTGATACCCTCTGCCCACAGTATCCCCACCTGGCAGTGATATTCTCATTGCAAAGCAAAGTTCCTCCTGACCACGACTGTGTCTGGAGTTACAACAAGGAGTTTGTAGCTACACTGGGTTTTTCTGTTGCTGGTCAGCGTATGGAAGGACATACAGTCATAGAACAGTTTGGGTTGAAAGGGTTCCCAACCTCTGATTTGACACAGAATCATTCAGATTGGAAAAGACCCTTGGGATCATCAAGTCTAGCCATCAATGCTACTCTACAAGTCCATGGAGCTACTACTACCACTCAAAGGCTTCACTGACTTCTGCTGGAGCTCTCTATCCTTTGACTCAGGGAGTGCAGCTGCTCATGGTGTCTGTGCAGGTACATGGCCACGTGCCAGGCATAGGGCCAATCCAACTTGCAATTCACCTGTAACCATAAAGCAGTATCCCCACATGGACAATTACACCCAGGACAGAGGTTTGTGAAACATACTGGGTTAAATTTGAAGGAGTCCATGCTCAGTTTCTACAAACTTTTCCTGCAATCAAAGCTTTGAAGAAGGACCCAACAGGTACCACTGACTCTGAACACTTTCTTGTCATTTCTAAGCAAACTAATCCAACATAGTTTCTACCAAAAGCTGCCTGCTGTGTCCAAAACACAACTCAAGCTACGGTCCAAACTTCTTCAGACTTTCATCTGTCTCTCTGTCTCTCTCTCTGTCTCTCACTCTCTCTCTCTCTAAGTCTGCTCTCAGTGCCAGCCTTCACCAAGTTTCTCGCAGTATTGGCTGAGAAAGGTTATACAAACAAGAAAGAAGAACTTATTTCCAGTTTCAAATGAACAATTTCTATCCAGCCCATGGTTTGGGCAAAGTTTCAGGTCAGTTCTTTATTTTTACCTCTGCCAGTTCCCGCACTGCAAATTACGATGGAAACTTGAACCAAGGAAGCTTCTCAGAATGGCTACAGCCAGTCTGGACACAAGACACTAAAACCCAGACGCAGAGATTTGTTTGCTCAGGAGCACTGACCAAGCACCTTTACCATGTGTCAAATAAGGGTTATTTGAAAGGCATTTCAAAGCTAAATTTGGCTTAGTGTTACCTTTTATGTTTTATGGGTTGTGGAAATTTTGCCTGCTTAATTATCAAAGCATTTTATGGCCTCCTACAATCCCCAGGAAAGGAAGGACAGAAGAGAAAGGTGGGGGAGGTAGCCTGATCTGTCAAGGCATCCAGATGAAAGCCTGACCTCATGAGCTCCTGGGGAACAGGAGTTTGTTAACCTCTTCGAGCAAGAAAGTGACTGCCCTTTCGAAGAAGGCTGGATGCTTTGATGTTGAAAGCTGAGAAGCAACATCTGTAGTACTTTGTGTGACATGGACGCTTACCATGCTCAAGGTGATGCTCCAAATGCATCTCTTTGGTTCTCAAAGAGGGTGGTTGAGGCTTGCTGTGAGCCCCAGCTCCTACAACAGGCTGGGTGATGGTCATGGGGGGCAGGAAAACAAATACAGTGGCTGCATATGACCATTGTGTCTGTCTGCCTGGCACAGACCAAGGAAACAGGGCAACTTTATCAGCCCAGCTGAGCTTCTGAGCACTGAAGAGGAAAAATCTGTTTACAGACCAATTTTTTTCCACACAATCATGGCAAAAAATACCAAAAGGCTTCATGGCCCACACGACCTGGGTTGAAGGTTGCAGAGGGTCTACAGTGCCTCTAGACACACCAGTGGCCAGTTTCATAGAGTTATAGAATGGCTCAAGTTGGAAAGGACCTCCAAAGGTCATCTAGTCCAAACCCTCTGTAGTGAGCAAGGATATCCTCAACTGGATCAGTTGCCTTATCCAACCTCACAGGTTATCATGGTGTTGGTGAAATGAACTAGGCTCTTCTAGAGCATCACACACTACCTGAGCAATCTGCTTCCTTTTTGTGCCTTCCTCCACCCATTCCCTGCCTCTCCTGACGACCGTGATGCCAAAGAAACAGTCCATCTCACATTTGTAACAGGTCCAGTGCCAAAAGGCTGCCAAGCTCTCCCAGAATCACAGAACATTAGGGATTGGAAAGGATCTCAAAGGATCCAATCCGCCTGCCACTCTCAGTTTACTAATACTGCAGAATCAAACAATCAGAGAATAAATTCTTTTAAAGCCAGTTCAGATACCTCCTCCCACAGTGTGTTCCACTGGGAATTCCCTACCTAAGCTTCTCAGAAATTTAACTGGATATGAGTTTAACTGGATGTTGTATAATTAACGTTCCTTAAAAATAAAATGACCTTACCGGGCTGTCCTTTGAAGACTTTGGCATTCAGGAGCGAGGACTCTGAAAGACTTTACAGTGAGCCATAAATTATTTTGCAGGTTACAGTAATAAGGGAGTGTCACATATTATTCAAACTGCTTCCTTCCTTTTTCTATCAGATGAAGTCAAAAACTGAGCACCATAAATAATCGAGGCACGCCTGCCAGCATCCAAGGCCAGCCTGGATTTTCAAAGGCTATTGCAAGGTTTGCAACGAGCTTCCTAACACTGTTAGACAACCACCAGCAAAACAGCTGGAAATGCACAGGTTTCACAGAATCACAGAACATTAGGGATTGGAAGGGACCTCAAAAGATCATCTAGTTCAATTCCCCCACCACAGCAGGATCCCCTAGATCCAGTCACACAGGAACATGGCCAGGTGGGTTTTAAATGTCTACAGAGAAGGAGACTCCACAACTCCCTTGAGCAGCCCCTTCCAGTGCTCTGGCACCCTCACCACAAAGTTGTTCCTTCTCACATTGATGTTGCCCCTTGTCCTATCATTGGGTGCCACTGAGCAGATCCTGGCTCCATCCTCCTGACACCCACGCTTTCCATATTTATCAGCATTCATGGGGTCATCCCTCAGGCTTCTTTGTTCCAGGCTCAAGAGACCCAGCTCCCTCAGCCTTTCCTCAGCAGGGAGATGCTCCATTCCCTTCATCATCTTTGTGGCTCTGTGCTGGACTCTCTCCAGCAGCTCTGTGTCCTTTTGGAACTGAGGGGCCCAGAACCAGACACAACAGTTCAGATGCGGTTCTCACCAGGGCAAGGTAGAGGTTGCTTAAGCAAACATTAGTTCCACAATATGCCTGGTAGATGTTATGCAGAATTGGGAAGTCTCATTTGCATGATTTCTGTTTAAAGTTTAAAGTTTGGGTTTAAAAAGTTGAAAAGGAAAGTGGCTACCCCTGACACTCTCCCCCTTCTCCCTCTTTATTGACTTCCAGCTTCTTCTTGCTCATCTCCATCTTCATGTCTGGAATACTGTCTTCAGTTCTGGGCTTCCCAATTCAACAGGGACCACAGAACCCAGGGCAGGTCACACAGGAACCCATCCAGAGGGGTCTGGAAAGCCTCCAGAGAAGGAGATTCCACAACCTCCCTGGGCAGCTTGTTCCAGTGTTCTGTCATCCTTACAGTAAAGAAGTTCTTCCTCATGTTGAGGTGGAACTTCCTGTTCTCCAACTGATACCCATTGTTCCTTGTCCTATCACAGGACACAAGTGAAAAGAGATCATTTCCTCTTGACACCCAGACCTCATGGATTTACAGACAGTGATTAAGCCCCCTTATAACAGTCTCCTCTCCAAGCTGAAAAGCTCCAGGTCTCTCTGATCATCCTCGTGGCCCTCCATTGAACTCTCAATCACATCTCCAGCCCTCTTGATCTGACACCTTTCACGGTCATTCAGTAAAACATCTAACATCTCCTGCCATGAGCAGTGACATAGAATCCTAGATTCATAGAATGGTTTAGGTTGGAAGGGACGTCAGAATTCACCCAGTCCCAATCCCCTGCCATGGACAGCGACACTTCTCACCAGACCACGTTGCCCAAAGCCCCATTCAACCTGGCCCTTAGCACTACCTGGGATGGAGCAGCCAAAACCTCCCTGAGCAACCTGTTTCAGACCTCAGCACTCTCACAGGGAGGAATTTCTGCCTCAGATCTCATGTCAATCTCCCCTCTGAGCTTGAACCCATCCTCCTTGTTCCATCACCAGGGTCCCTGGAGAGGGGCATTTTACAAAAGACTTAATTCACCAAAACTTGGCAAGTAAATCAAGGTTCTCCCAAAGGAATCAGAAACCTTCCCCTAGAGCAGGTTGCTCGGAGTCCTGAGTGCCACGGCTTGGTAAATTGGATTTAGCAGCCTGCAGCCTTCTCAGAAAATAAACAAGTAGCGATTCTATTTCTTAAAAAGCAGGCTCTGAAATCTTCCCTCTTCCCTTCCTGAGGAAAAGCAAAATCTTGGCAGCTAAAAATAAACAAACAAAAACCCAGGGAAATGAGAAACGGCAGCAGAACAGAACGAGGAGTTAAATTTAAGTTTTCTGAAGAAGAAGAAGAAAAAGAAAGGAGCAGACAAGCCAAATGTAGAGGCTACCTGAGAAATCAGCCCTGGGGAGATGAAGACTGTGGGTCTAGACAGGGGAATGCAACCTGCAGCCCAGGTTTCATTTAAGCAGAAATTAAGGTGGCATAGTTCCAGATCAGAACTTGTAGCTAATAAAGCCGAGGCAGACACCAGCTTCGGGTCAAACACACAGCAGCATTTTTGCTAACTAGTAGCACAAATGTACAGGATTAAATTAAAAGATGAAGTACCTCCAAGTTTGCCTGCAACTAGGTAGAAAAAATACAAATGAGTCATTTTTCTTGTGATCTCCAAGGTTTTGCAGCCCTTTTGATTTGCCTGCTGTGGAGAGGGGGGGGGGAGGGGAAAGCCTTTTAATTTAGAAGTTAATAACTTTCTGCTATTTAATGTGCTTCAGTCTGCTTGCGCTGAAATTTATGGCTGCTCCTATCTTTGCAATCTTGGCAGAGAGGTGACTGAAGCCGTGGAGAAACTCTGCTTTGAATAAATCCTCAAGCTGTTGCTTCATTTCATGCGCAACTCAGGCAGATGAATTTTTAGTATCAAGGGCAAACCTTTTTAAGGGGGGGTGTCAGGAGGATGGAGCCAGGCTCTGCTCGGTGGCATCCAATGATAGACAAGGGGCAATGGGTGTGAGCTGGAACAGAGGAGGTTCCACATCAGTCTGAGAAGGAACTTCTTCCCAGTGAGTGTGCCAGAGCACTGGAAGGGGCTGCCCAGGAGGGCTGTGGAGTCTCCTTCTCTGGAGACATTTAAAACCCACCTGGCCATGTTCCTGTGTGACTGTATCTAGGGGACCCTGCTGTGGCAGGGGGATTGGACTAGATGATCTTTTGAGGTCCCTTCTAATCCCTAATGTTCTATGATTCCATGATCTTCTCCTTGTAGTGGTGTAAGGTTAGATGAGTAAGGTAAGGGGTAAGGTCAAACCTCTTCAGACGTCTCTACCAGCCAGTTCTATGATTCAGTGTTTGTAGTAATGATTGATAACTTTGTATTCCATGTACAAACATGTGCTTTGGACTTTTACGTGGGTTATTTCAGAGAAGCTTTTGATTGGATGCATCCAGTTACTGTCCTGTGAGACAGGAATCCCTCTCCCTCTGCCCTGGTGAGACCATATTTGGAATGTCATGTGCAGTTCTGGGCCCCTAAGTTCCAGAAGGACACAGAGCCACAAAGATGATGGAGTGAAGCATCTCCCTGATGAGGAAAGGCTGAGGGAGCCAGGTCTCTTGAGCTTGGAAAAAAAGGAAACATCCATTAATGTTGATAAATATAGAAAGGCTGGGTGCCAGAAGGAAGGAGACAGGCTCTACAGAGGAGGTTCCACATCAATCTGAGAAGGAACTTCTTCCCAGTGAGGGTGATGGAGCTCTGGAAGTTGCTGCTCAGGGGGGCTGTGGAGTCTTCTTCCCTGTAGACTTTAAAACCCACCTGGACATGTCCTTGTGTGACTGGAACTAGGAGATCCCGCTGTGGTGGGGGAATTGAACTGGATGACCTTTGAGGTCCCTTCCAATCCCTAATGTTCTGTGATTCTGTGAGACGTGATAACCATCACCTGTCAATACTCCTGCTTTGAAAAACATGACCAGTAAGGCCACTGCCATATAAATCACCTGCAGGTTAAATGTTGAGAGCCAAGGTGGTACTGTGCACTTCCACCTCAGGGCAAAGCCTGAGGACACGACAGCTTTTTCCCTGCCCATCCTCATTTAAAATCTCATTCAGATTCATATTGTTGTTGTAAAAGTCTTTTTGCCCCCACTGGACTTCTACAACCACCTCCACATCATAGACTACAGTCAGCCACTTACATCATGGAATCATGGAATCAGTTGGGCTGGAAGAGATCTTTTAAATTCATCCAGTACAATCTCCCTGCAGTGAGCAGAACTAGAACAGATTGCTCAGATCCCCATCAAGTGTGGCTTGGGATGCCTCCAGAGATGGAGCTTCTACCACCTCTCTGGGCAACCTGTTCCCTGATCACAAATTTTCCTCACAAAATTTCTTGTTTGTTTTGGTTTTGATTTTCCCCCCACAGTTTACACTGTTTTCGGCTCTTAACTGATTAGCAGGAAGCACAGGACAATTAAATAGTCAGTCAAGACAGCCAGGCAAGTCACACAGCCATAACCACACACCATGTACCATGAGACAGGTCACTGAGGGGAAATGAAGCTTGCTGACTGCAACGGTACCATCCCCTTAGCTCCACTGGAGGCCTGGATCTTCTGCTTCTTTGTAATTAAGAAGAGTGTGACCAGCAGAGCTTGAGGGAGGTTCTTCTTTCCCTCTACTCTGGCCTCGTGAGATTACAGCTGAGTACCGAGTCCAGTTTAAAAGAGCTCCTCAGTTTAAAAGAGACAAGGAACTACTGGACAGAGTCAGGCAAAGAGGACTGGACCATCTCTGTGCTGAGGCAAGGCTGAGAGACCTGAAGCAGAGCAGCTGAGAGAGATCTGATCAATAGCTAAGTGATGATGTCAGGAGAATGGGGCCAGTCTCTGCTTAGTGGTGCCCAGTGACAGGACAAGGGGCAATGGACACAAACCAGAACACAAAAAGTTCCACCTGAAAAGGATGAGAAACTTCTTGATTTTGAGGGTGGCTGAGCCCTGGCCCAGAAAGGTTAGGAGTCTCCTGCTCTGGAGACATCCCAAACCCACCTGGATGCTGTCCTGGGCAACTGCTCTGGATAACTCTACTGGAGAAGGGGGTTGGACTGGGTGATCTCCAGAGGTCCCTTCCAACCCCCACCATCACAATTCTATAAGACAATCAGGGATATAAACCACAAGAGGACGAAAGGAAGGAGATCACCCATGCCGAGGCTCTACAGCAGCAGCTGCAGTACCGCACACCGCAGCTGAACAGCAGTAACCCCCAACAAGTGTAGGACACGTGTATGTTACACAAAGAAAGGCAGGCTTTGAGCTCCCTCACATCTACAAAAAATGAATAAACAGCCCCAGTGGAAGCCTTAAGATTGTCTCCCAGATAAACTGCATAAACCCAGTATCTCACATCTCTGAAAATAGACTTTGGCTGCTCGAGTCAACCGTAAATCAGAATCCCTGTTAATCTGGTTTTAGAGTGGCTTTCCCGTGCAGGTTGGAGAGTCTCAAAGGGATATAGTGTTCACTGATTTATGTGCTAGTCTCGCTGAAAAGCTGATTTACCTTTGCTTTCTGCACACAGCAGCTCGCAGCTCGCTGGCTTCTCTGAATACGCAAAGCCTGCTCTGTATGGAGAGGTGGGAGAGCCTCACGGTTTGCAGCTAAGTAAATCACACCAGGCTCTGTGTTTGCCTTGCGATTTACAGCATGGGCTGTAGTTCAGACCCACGGACTACAGCCAGACAGAAGGGCTGTCATCTTGTCATGCGCTACAACTGCTTTCATTACAACTGCATTACAATTCTTTCTTTACAACCACCTGAAAGGAGGGTGTGGAGAGGTAGGGGATGGTCTCTTCTCTCAAACCACTAGTGATAGGAGAAGAGGAAATGGCCTCAAGCTGTTCCGGGGGAGGGTTGGACTGGACATCAGGAAAAATCTCTTCCCTGACAGAGTGGTCAGGGGTTGGAACAGGCTGCCCAGGGAGGGAGTGGAGTCACCATTCCTGGAGGGGCTCAAAACCCAAGTAGATGTGGCCCTGGGTGACATGGTTTAGTGGGCAGGGTGGGGTTGGGTTGATGGACTGGATGATCTTGGAGGTCTCTTCCAATCTTAGTGATTCTGTGATTCATTTGTCCATTATTTCCAAGTCTCTTTATTTTATTAAATTCACTTTGAAAAGCACTACCATTGACATAAAGAAATGTTTTCAAGTTTAACTTGACAACAATCCTGACTGGTACCTTTTAGCTCTTCAAGCAACCCTTGGGCTTCCAGCAGTTTCCTTTAGATTGCCAGCAGTTCTTCCTAACTTTGACACAAGTCACTATGCACAGTCACAACTAAGAGCTGTGTAGTGAGCAAAACTCTAGAGGACTTCTGAAACCAAAAGAAGAAGAGTGACCATCTTAATTCCAGTGAGGAGTAAAACTAAACCAGTAAAGACTATCCCTTTTTCCAAAGGGCCTCTAGCAATAGGACAAGGGGGATGGTTTCAAGCTAAAAGAGGGGAGATTGAGATGAGACCTGAAGCAGAAATTCCTCCCTTTGGGGGTGCTTAGGCACTGGAATGGGTTGCTCAGGGAGGTTGTGGCTGCTCCAGACTTGGAAGTGTTCAAAGCCAGGCTGGATGGGGTTTTGGGCAACCTGCTCAGGTATGAAGTGTCACTGCCCATGGCAGGGGTTTGGCACCGGGTAAGATCTGAGGTCCCTTCTGTCCCTTCCAACCCAAATCATTCTAGGATTGTACCATGAGAACTCGTTCATTGCTCACCTTGTATTCTCCGTGCCCTCTGCACAACTGATCAGAATACTGCAATATGTATTTCTACCCATGTGATAAAATGCAAATCGCAGCCAGCTACAACCTCTTCTTAAGAAGTTATATTTCAGGAGAGTATATCACCCCCAAGGTCCCTTAGCCAACCCATTCACCTGTTGGACTGGATGATCTTTCGAGGTCCCTTCAATCTCTAATGTTTTGTGATTCTGTGATTCAGTGCCCGTGAATATGGATTCTTTGCCTACAAAGGTGACCCAGCTGTCCCGATACTGCAGATACATCAAGACAGCAGATATTTTCCTTCTTGCTGATGTTTAATTTGGCAAATGAACCTGGCACATTCTTTACAGTGACTTTTCCTGCTCCTGGCAAAAACTATGCACCTCTCTGGCCAAGCTGAATAATGAGGTAAAAATTATCTCCTCTGCAGAAAATAGTGCTGCCAGCACATGATGAGGAGACAGTGTAATTTATAACCGCTTCTCTCCCTCCTTCCTTCATTTTGGCCCGGACACTAGGGCTTTTATATCAAATTTCAAGCCATTTTTCTTTTTCAGAGCTAATCTGTTTGGTTACTGAAGTGGAATGACAGAACACACCTGTGATCAAAGGGGAAGGTGGATGGAGCAAACATCTCCCGAGTTCACATGCGTACTACAGCCATCACCCTGACCTTGTCACACTGAGCTTCATATAGACAATTGGTCAATTATTAGACAGTTTACTGTTGTGTTCAGCACAAAGAAACTATTGAGCAGGTCCGGCGTGCACTTTGCTCTTTAGTCATTTCGACTGTCCCAAGTAATGACCTGAAAGATCTAAAATATGTTTTAATAAAAGATGAGGGGGAAAAGAATTCCTCCTGGATAAAGGAAAATATTCAGAGAGGCAAAACCCAGAAACTCTTTCTTCAAGATGGAGCACCACCACCCCCTGCTACTCAAAAAGAGTTATCCGGACCCTCCGTGGTGTGAGGAAATCCCAGATTCGACTCATTGAGGCTTTTCAAGACCCAGATTAGGCTAATTCAGGAGTTTCCCCACACCCAGGGCAGTTTGAAGTCTGTTGTGTTCCAAAGGGGATCAAAGGAAACCAAACTGTTAGTGCAGCACAGATGCAGAGATGGAACACAGAGATGGAACCTTTCTCACCCCGTCACTTCTAATTAACTTCACAAGAGCACTGACACACAATGGGATTATGAAGTTTAGGAGACAAAGCTAAGCCCCAATGTGCCACAGGAATCCACCATCCCAGCCCTGCGACTGTCTCAGCGTTGCAAGAAGGGACAAGACTGCTGGCATCACACTTTAATGACTGTTTTCCTTAAAGCTCATGGATTTTTAAACTGATCTTAGGATTTTATTTTTTTTGTTTGTTTGTTTAAATTCAGTCTTCCAAAGAGCTTACTCAAACTGGAAAGTAGAGGGGGAATGGTTTAGGAGGAGGAATCTCTCTGAACAGAAGAACTAGGTTATCAGCTCATCTCTGGTACCTGATGCTGATTCAGTCCATTCTGCCTAATCCCAGGTCATATTCCCCTTAATATCTTGCAGAATCAGAGGGAAAGGATGATGATGAAGATTTTCCTCACTTGAAATAATAAGTTATTTATGATATCATCTTCCATTGCTACAGAGGCAATGATAGCAGAGGAGAGGGTTCCATCAATTCAGCAAATGGCAGCAGCTCAGTAAACTCCTCCAAGGGAGGAAAATGGGTGGCAACAGCAACAGAACAACAAATCTGTAATAAAAACCACAGCACAATGAGGAAAAGACTCCTTTCCCTCCCAACCTCCCATCCACCCCACCTCAAATCACTTCCCATGGCCAAATAATGCAGAAATCCTGGAGAATTTAGAAAACTGCCTCTAGATAAAAAACATTTGCGTTTCAACATCACTTTTCCATCATCTGTAATGAAACACATTCAAACGACAACGTGTCTGTCCAGAAGAAGCAGAAAAATGGAAACATGTTCTTTTGTAAAGGCAGGTTTTCCTGGAAAACATAATCTTGCACAAATAAGGCACAAAGAGGGACCATTTTCACATCTCTTGCACTAAGATTTTCCCTTACTGGTACATAGGCCCCTACCTCTCTTCCCCAAAGGATGAGCAATACAACACACCTATCCATTTCTCTATGGGATTATCAAAACCAGGTGTCAGGAATTGCAGAGGCTTTCCTTGGAAGATCCTTCTACTACCTCTATGAGCAGAAAACATGATGTTCCAGTTGCCATCCTGGATACCAGCACCCAAATGAACAGCACTCCCAGTGTAGTAAAGAACATCTGTTTGGTGAATCTTGTCTCCATCTGGGGAACTGCTACCACTCAAAAGCTGAGAAGGTCGGATGGTATTTAAAACACCAGTAGCTGCAGCACTTGAGGCCATGGTCTAGGGGCTAGGGAAATATCGGGGTGAGGGCTGGACTTGATGATCCTGGAGGTCCTTTCCAGCCATGATGATTCTATGGTTAAACTCTGCCCCAATATGCAGTAGGAATAGTTCCCCAAAACAGCGAGCAACAAAGAGGCATCAAACAACATCCCAAGTTCTCAGATCCCTTCTTGCTGGTGTGCACGATGGCATACCACTGCCATACAACTCTCTCCAATATCTCCAGATTTGGGACTGGATTCTGCCCCAAGCAAATCCGAAGGATTCCGTGACCTTGCAGACAAATGTGAAGGTGGTAAACATGAACTTTTCCTCATGGAAAGGGTGATCAGACACTGGAGTTGACTGCCCAGGTCAGTGGTGGAGTCCCAGTCCCTGGAGGTGTTGAAGGACAGTCTGGCTGTGGCCCTTAGTGCCCTGGTGTGACTGATGTGGTGAAGTTAGGTCCTGGGCTGGGCTGGATGAGCTCAGAGGGCTTTTCCAATCACAATCATTCTGTGATTCTGTAACTTCTGTCTGGACTTGAGCTATCAAAAATTCTCTTAGTGAGAAGGTCAATATATTTTGGAGACACGTTTAGTAGCTAATTTATATATTCATGTTTTCCTTCTAATTCGAGATAGTCTGACAAAACAATATTACCGGTTATTCTTTCAATACTTCTACCTTATTCAAAGTTAGAAAGCTTAGAAAAACAATCAAGCAGTTCTGAATTGGAAGAGACTTCTAGTCTTACATCTCCAAATCTGCTGTGAAAAAACCATTCCAGTTTACTAAACTCAAATTTATTACAGCTCAACACCCATCTCAACAGTAGTGGGTGTTAAGGTGTGAAAGGAAGAGGTGAAAAGCAGAGAAGAGAAACCAGTTGAGCTTTTCTTCAGCAGGCAAAGTACCTCCTTAACCTTGAGTATCATCTACCTATGAACTCTAGACCACATAACTACAAAGTCAGCAGCACCAAGATCCTAAAACAAGAAGTACTTCTCCAGAAGGAGTGACAGCCTCCTCACAGTAGGCCAGTGCTCACCGTTGCTGAAATTTCCCACCCAATTTCATTCAGATGGAACCAGAAAACCAAGGGAAGACCGTTGTCCCCTGGGAACTCTAATTTTGCTAAATGCTGGGTTTCGTCGTAAATAAATCGCCATTTTTTCAACACAAAGGAAAACTCCCAACAAGCTGTTCTCAGAAACAAACCCATTTCCAGATCAGAGATCTAGATGAAAATAATATGAAAAGACTTCCGAGAACCATCTGTTCCTTCCAAAGAAATTTCAGAGCCTTCTCTTACCCGCTTTTTGTTAATAACCTACAGTTGTCAAGTTTGGTGGCTTTGGGGTTTGTTGGAGTGTTGGGGTTTTTTTTTAAGAAAGTACAAAAATCATCATCTCTTCACTTGCAAAAGGAAAGATTTCTTAGCAACAAAAAGGAGGAGTTTTTAACAGCAAAACAAAGATTACAAGGACTAAAACCATACCCTGGGCTTGCTGATGGAGGAGCTGTACATGAAGGAAATGCAACTCACCCTGTGGCTTATTGTGAGGGCAGAAAGAAGAACCATTCCCATTTCTAACACTGGCACAATTCCTAAGCCCTAAAACCCTACAGCAGTACCTACAGAGAGACTTTGACTTGTTCTGCTTATAGTCCCAAGCTGCTGAGAAACCCACAGCTGTGGTTAGCAGGGCACCAAGCCCAAGCTAATAAAGCTCAGCTGAGAAGCAGGACCTATTAGTTTAGGCATGGTGCCATACTGCTTGTTATATGGCTTCCAGTCAGCTCAGAGCAGAGACAGAGCAAGCTCTCAGCTCCTTGGGAAAGGTCACATAGACATTGCTCTAGATAAACATGAAAACCTAACACAAGAGTTTAAGTCTTTGGGTTTGTGAACACAGAGGACTTAGAACTGCCTTTGCCCTGGCAGGTGAACATAGAATTAGAGAATCATAGATTGGATGGAGTTGGAAGGGACCCTAAAGATCATCTAGTTCCAACCCCCCTGCACAAGCAGGGACATCTTCACTAGAGCAGGTTACTCAGGAACCCACACAACCTGGCCTTCAACACTGCCAGGGATGGGGCAGCCACAACTGTTCCAGCATCTCACCACATTCACAGGAAAGAATTTGTTCCCCATGTCTGATCTCAGTCTCCCTTTTTCAAGCCTGCAAACCTTTCCCCTTATCCTCTTGCTACCACTCGTGTCAAAAGTCTTCCCCCAGCTTTCTTTTAGCCTTCTTCAGAGACTAGAAAGCTGCTCGAAAGTCACCTTGGAGCCTCCTCTAAGCTCTGGCCCATCAGTGGGTTACTGATTCAACCCCCTGGACCCAACAGATGCTTCACCTCATGGAAATGCATCCCATTGAAAAATACTACAAGTGCTGCAGCCAACAAAGACATAGGGTTAAGACAAATTAATTTGATATCAATCAGATTTGTTTCAGGAGATGGTTTAGCGGTTCGGCGTAGTAGGACAGATGGCTGGAATGATGATCTTGGAAGTCCTTTCCCATGTGGATGATTCTACGAGTCTACAATGTATTTCACACAACCAATCTACTGTTTCGGGTTGCTGAAAAAAACCCCACAGAATCAAGACAAAAGCCACCAGTGCTCTCTCATGAGATGCTTGCATGCTGCACTGAGACGCGCTCGTGCTCTGAAACATTACAAGCAAAGCGGTTTTACAATGTGCTCACGACACCCTGACTTCTCTAATAGGGTGTTTTAGCGGAGAGACCACTGCTGTGGAGACAAGAGGGACTGAGAAAAACTGTTGACACCCCCACTGTGGAGCTGACCCTGCAGCTCTGGTTTGAAAGAATTCTTAACATCCTGCTGTGGTTTTCATAGCAGCAAGAGCTGTCTTTTCTATTTAAATTGGTCAAATCATAAATTTCAGAGAGTTTCTAAGACGGACCTTGCAAGCACAAGGCGGATATCAGCTTGATCTAGGGGATCCTGCTGTGGCAGGGGGATTGAACTGGATGATATTTCAAGGTCCCTTCCAATCCCTAATGTTCTGTGGTTCATACTGATATCTAAATTATTATTATCAATGTCTGCTGTTTATAAGGTTCTTCTTTGTGGAACCGGCTTGTGGCCTCTGGGAAACAAAGATCTTCCATCCCTTTATTCTAACACAAAACTAACAGCAAGGGATTCAAAAGCCTGTGAATTACCTGTAAATCACTTTTCAATGCTGTGTAAGGGTGGATTCACATCTTCCCCTCGGTTAAAGTACAGAAGTAGCCTCACAAGTGTTCCACATACCTGGGAGTGTTAGGGTTATTAACAAAATAACTGGATACACACAAGGCATCAGATATTTCTGTAGTGAGTTCTTGTCATGGGACGAGGTTCAGAAATCAGCTCAGAATTAATTCCTGAAGCCATGAACTGGCAAAACTCTTTCCTCATGCCAAGGCCGGACCCTATCTCTAATCCATGAGCAACTTCCGTCTGTCCATGGGGATGTCCTATAACTTCAACATTAGCTGTTTGATTGAGACGAACCCATCCCATTCTCCCTTGGCAAAGAAAAGGTCCAGATCTCTTATCCAGCCTCAATCCCACAAGATTTTGGTCTCATGGAATGAGAGATCTTCATGGGATTTGAAAAGCAAAGGCTTTGTTGATGATTTGCTAAGTTCACTGAAATAAAAGCAACTGGTTCACAGAATCACAGAATCATTCAGGTTGGAAAAGACCCTCGGGATCAACCTTGAGTCCAACCATCAACCCTACTCTACAAGTTCACCCCTAAACCAGATCTCCCAACACCACATCTAAGCGTGTTTTAAACTCATCTAGGGATTGTGACCCAACCACCACTCTGGGCAGCCCGTTCCAGTGCCTGACAACTCTCTTTGAGGTAGGTTCACTCTACCCAAAGCTGCAGTGACAGCAGCATGCTGGACTTTCTTTGTACAACAACTTCCCAAGCCCTCCACCTGCCCAGTACACACAGGGCTGAACTCCATTTGTTTTCACTATCCAAAACTCCTCCCACAGGCAAGTGAAAGCAGAAGTGGTTCCATCTCGATTTTTCATATTGAAAAGAAGGGGGGGAGGAAAAAGGAGGGGACTGAAAAACATCAGACCCTCCAGATCAGGATCCAACATGAAAATTAAGGTCCTTTCTAAAAAACATTTTAAAAACCCCATACAATGTTATAGAAGGGTTCAACACATGGGTAGACAGAGTGTTTTCGGAGATAGGTTACTGGTTTGGGGTTGTAGAGCAGACAGCTGGACTTGATGATCTTGAAGGTCTTTTACAACCTTGATGATTCTGTGATTCTATGATTTCTTCTTTAAGGTCTGAGTGCACTGGGATTTCCTTGAGAGGAAATGGGAGTGGAAACCAGTGAAGTTTGCATTTTACACCATTTAACTGTGGAAAACTTCATCTCGCCCTTTCCTCCACTTTTCTTCTTGAAATTTCAGTGTAGGAAATGAGTGAGATAACCTGACTACTTCTACACAGAGTTCATTTGTCCTGAATCACAGAATCACGGAACATTAGGGATTGGTAGGTACCTTGAAAGATTATCCAGTTCAATCCCTCTGCCACAGCAGGATCACCTACATCAAGTCACACAGGCACATGGCCAGGTGGGTTTTAAATGTCTCCAGAGAAGGAGACTCCACAACCTCCCTGGGCAGCCCCTTCCAGTGCTCTGGAACCCTCACAAGGAAGTTCCTTCTCAGATTGAATCTCCTGTGCTCCTATGCTCCAGCTCACACACGTTGCCCTTTGTCCTATCATTAGATGCCCCTGAGCAGAGCCTGGCTCCACACTCCTGACACCCGCCCTTTCCAGATTGATCAACATTCATGGAGTCATCTCTGAGTCTCCTTTTCTCCAAGCTCAAGAAACCCAGCTCCCTCAGCCTTTCCTCAGCAGCAAGATTCTCAACTCCCTTAAGGCTCATACCCACTAACACAGAAATGCGTGGCAAGAGCAGCCAATTTTCAATAATGTGTACAGTTCTGGATGGAAAAGAAAAGGTGTGGAGCCCTTTTCTCCTCTACAAACCTGTTATCTGGCCCTTAATATCCATTTATCCTTTATCATACTAATGATGATACAGACAACTGACTTTTCCCAGTCCTCTGGCTCTTCTGCTATTTACAAGAAGCTGCAGGGCTGGCTTTATGTACTGCAGATCTGAAAATTACTCTTGGACATAATGCTGGGATTTAAATTACAAGTTCTTGTTAAATGTCTTGCATTTGTAGTTCATGAGAAGCTTCATTCTTTGAAAGACTCTCTGATGAGTCCTGCCAGGGAACTGGTGGTTAAATGGTTTTAACATTTGTGTGAAAACTCTAGCTCAGATGATTAGAGATTATAATATCCAGAACAAGACCTTGGAGAGGACGCTGGATTTGAACAGCACTTGAAAACTTAACTAGAGGTTAGTCAAAGCAAACCAAACACAAAACCCTCTCTCCTTCCCCTTCCCCACTACAGACAGCTCAGTGCTTTTCACACATAAGGAAAATAAATAAACAAAATAATGTAGGAATGAAAATACTTTGATCCAGAGGGGTGGTTAAGTTGCCTCAAAGATTAAGTCACTCTGGTTAATGCTACCCATGTGGTAGAATCAAGGGTTGAGGCATCATAACTAGAAACCTCATGAGCTTTGCCATGGCATATCCCAATCTTTTAAATTCTGAAGTGCCTCAGAACTGGGGTTCAATGTTTCCTAAGTGCTGGTTTTTAAGGATAAAACTCTTTGCCCTTGTTTGGGGGGGGGGGGCTTAGCAAGTTTTTAACAAGTTTTTGAGCCAACTACATCAGGCAGATCCTTGAAACGATGCCCTACTTAATGAATGGATTGTAATGCCTGTTAAAAATGGGGGAGAACCAGCCAGTGATGACAGGTGATGGTAAAATCAAATGTAAAACAGAAAAGGTACCCTTTTGAAATGCAAAAATAATTTAAATATCATCTAGTCTTACACCTGCTGGGTCCTGACCACCATTTCGTTTTGAGGACAAAGGGTGTGAGACACAGCGGGGAAATCAGAGAGAGCTTCTTGTTCAACAGCAGCCACAGCAAAGGAAACGCTGGGTTTCATCAGAAAGGGGAGGGATAACAAGCTCAGCAAAGGCATTACAGGGCAGAGCCATGAGGCAGAACATCTCATCTCAAGCAAGTTTGTAAAGCCTGGAATCATAGAATCAGTCTCAGGGTTGGAAGGGACCTCTAAAGGCCATCTAGACCAACCCTCTTGCAACAAGCAGGGCCATCACTCACTAGAGTAGACTGCCCCATCAAGCCTGACCTTGAATCACTGGAAAGGTAGTGGTTAGTCTGGGATTTGAGGGAGGTAGGTAAAACATGGCATGTGCTGAAAAAACTGGAAGGGGCCTTTCTTCACTCTCTCCTGGACTCTTCTCCCAAATTTCTAATGATAGGATGAAAGGAAATGGCCTCAAGTTGTGTCAGGGGAGGTTTAGACTGGATCTCAGGAAGAAGAGAGAGTGGTTGGGCCCTGGAACAGGCTGCCCAGAGTGGTGGTGGAGTCAACATCCCTGGAGATGTTTAAAAACCGAGTAGCTAGAGCACTTGAGGTCTAGGGGTTAGGGAGATGTTGGGATGAGGGCTAGACTTGATGATCCTGAAGGTCCTTTCCAGCCATAATGATTCTGATTCTATGACTATGCAGGCAGCATCATAAGACACCCCTAAAGGGCAACTAAACACCATGCTGCTCTGTAAAGCACAGCATTACAGTGAGGACTCCCAGAGGCTGGAGAGTCTAAGCCATAACTAGAACTCAGATGCTGGGGTATGGATGTGGAAAATACACAACAAGATCATCATTACAGAGATACTTTCAGAAGAGGTGGGGTACCCTTCACTTTAGTGCACAAAGCAGTTGTTAGATCTGCAATTAACCCTAAGTGTAGGCAAGATCAGACTCACCACGTGCTGATCTCATGAACCTCCTGAAGGAAGCAGCTGATGAGGCTACAAAGGTACAGACTGCAAAAGCCAAGTGTGCTGGAGCCTTTTTCTTCTTGCAGCTGGATGTACAGAAAGATCCAGTGAAACAAACCCCAAGAATCCTAAAGAAGGAGTTAAATCCTAGAAAATCAGTTGAAAAGAGACAGTAACTCCAGCTCCCACGATCCTGCTCGAGCCACCATCTTCTGATCTGTTAGTCAGCCTCCCTCATTAATTCTCCTCTCTACTCCGAGATTTATTATTCCATATGTAAAATTCATTGTCTTTCTAATCTATATTCACCAGGCACTTTGAAGTCAGGTATGGTGACATCTGCTTGAGGTGTCCCCAACAAAACCAAATACTGGCAGGTTTTGCTGTGCATGTAAAACTAGTAAGAATAAATCGATCCATGTGCTTTAAAAAATGGGCTAGAAGTGGCAAAAAGTGTCTTTGTGTGCCTGGGAGATGAACTTGGAGAGAAAAATCACTTGTAGAAATCAGCTTTACACAATTTAATTAGATATGAAGATGTCTAGACTGCAAAGGCTACTTTGAGTACCCATGTTCTTTAGAAATCGTTTATCGAAGCACCAACTGAAGATAATTACCTAACCCCAAGCCTACAGAGGAAGGTAAGATTTGCAAGAGAGATCATAGGATTATAGAGTGGCTGGAGTTGGAAGGGACCTGAAAGATCATCTAGTTTCAAACCCACTGCAGGCAAGGACACCTTCACTAGAGCAGATTACTCAGGGACACAGCCAACCTAGCCTTCAACACTGCCAGGGATGAGGCAGCCGCAACTGCCTTGGAAAACCTCTTCCAGCATCTCAGCACACTCAAAGCAAAGAATTGGTTCCTCGTGTCCAACCTCAATCTCCCTTGTTCCACTCTGGAACCCTTTCCCCTTGTCCTCTCACAACCACCCATGTAAAAAGCCCTTCCCTCAGCTTTCTTGTAGCCTCCTTCAGAGACTGGAAAGCTGCTAGAAGGTTACCTGGTAGCCTCCTCTTCTCCGGGCTGAACAATCCCAACTTTCTCAGCTTATCCTCAGAGGGGAGGTGCTCCAGCCCTCCGATCATTGTAGTTGCTCTCCTCAGGACACCTTCCAGGAATTCTCTGTCCTTCTTATGTTAGGGACTCCAGATCTTTCAAGTACATATAGCTGGAGAAAGCAGAGAAGCTGTCCGGCACACAAACCTTCCTCCAGCTCATGGCTTTTTCTCAGCTTTACAAGCTGGTAGAATAAAATAAACCTTTTTCATCCCAAAAGTATCAAAGCTACAACACTGACATCAACAGTCACAAAGCCGAAGACTGGGAATGTAAGAAGGCAGCCAAACAATAAAAAAACCTCAACAAGACATAAGAAAACAAAAAGCCCAGCAAATATTTTTACAAAAGTGTGTGGGGAAGTTCTACCTTAAAGTTCTTACTGGTGAGAATGAAACCATGATGGGGTTTCTTGGTTTAATTTGGGGTTTTGGACTGTTGATGTTAAGAGGAATGTTCTGTTCAAAGAACTTCAATGCCAGGAAAAAACAGACAGACACATGGGTGACTGAATGCTGCAGATTCCTCACAGTTATAAACAAAATACCGGAAAACACATCTGGGACCCACATTGCTGGAGGCTGAACAAAATGAGCCTAATGATCCAAGGGCTAAAGCAGGGTGGGGACTAAAGGCAGAGAGAGGCCTGAGCATGTGGAGCATAAATGTGAGGTATCATATCTACCTCCAGCAGCTGCGACTGAGAGTCCAACTTGGCCAAATTGTTTTCAATGTAAAGTCGATGAAACTTGTTCACTTCTCCCAGACAAGCAATGAGGAGAGACAGCAAAATGATGGAGAAAATTGCAGCTTTGCTCCTCTGTAGCCTCCCACACCATTTGCAGGATCACAGAATCTCAGGACATTAGGGACTGGAAGGGACTTCAAGAGAACATCTAGTGCAATGCTTGGGTGACATGCCAAGGCTGCACAAAGAACTGCCGACCCACCACTTGCTGCCACTCAGCAGATCTACAAGACCACTGTGGTGGCTGCCTGAAGACCCACGGGATGGATAACTGCTGCTTTGGGAAGCAAGTCTTGCTGGTATTGTGGCCACCAATCCCAATGCTATCTGAAGAATCATAGAATCATAGAATCATCAGGGATTGGAAGGGAAAGATCATCTAGTCCAATCCCCCTGCCAGAGTAGGCTTGCCTCACTGGAGAAGCCATGGAAGAAGAGGAGCCATTCCAGTACTCTGACTCTCACTGGGATGAGGTGGCTGCACTTCTCATGCTACATCTTCCTTGGATTTTCCAAACGCATCTCCAGGCATGAGACCAGAATTTGCTTTGTACTGCTGCCTGCAGATTTGATCTGGAAACTGCCCACCTCAGCACGCAGAACACTCCGAGAGCAGCAGCATTCATCACCAACTGGTTTTAACAAGAAGTTACTGGTAACTGTGAGCAGAGGCTCTCAATGCAAAAAAATGGCAAAGCCAAACTGCAGAGCAAAGTCAGGTCTGTGCTCTTCAGCCCAGCAGACTCCAGGGGCTGGTGGAGTGGGGCCACAGGAGGCCCAGAAATGCTGCTCTGAGGGGAAAACCCTCTGCTGTGGGGCCAGGCTAGGAGAGTTGTAGGAGTTCATCTGGAGAAGAGAAGCTCCAGAGAGACCTTAGTGCGGCCTTTCAGGGTTGAAGGGGCTGATCAGAAAGATGAGGATGGACCTTTGAGCAGGGGCTACTGTGCCAGGACAAGGGGTCAGGTCATGGTTACACTGAAAGAGGGAGGTTCAGCCTGCAGAGAAGGAGGAAATTGTTCGTGGTATTGAGGGTTGTGAGAGCCTGGTCCAGGTTGGCCAGAGAGGTGGGAAAAGCCCCATCCTTGACATCATCCCAAGTCAGGTTGGACCTTGGGGCTCTGAGCAACCGGCTCTGGCTGGAGATGTTACTGCTCACTGCAGGGGTTTGGACTGGATGAGCTTCAAAAGTCCCTTCAGCTCAACCCGGTTTGTGATTTGATGACTCTATACCTCCGATTACTGAATCACTTCATGGAAAACTCATTTAGAAAAAACAGCAGAGTGGATGGAAAAAAACAACAGAGCAGAGAAAGAGGGGTATTGCACCTGCTCAGTGTCACCAGGTACCAGAACAATTTTGGCAGCAGCTATTTTGTCTGTAGAACAAGCTGTTGTGTCCTTCTTTATTGCCTTTTTGAAGATGTTTCTTTGCAGAAACAACAGCTCCATAAAACATGGCCTCTTAGTTTTGTTGTGCAGCCCTGCAGAACAATGAGGCCCCACGAGCTTCAGCTCTGCAAATAATAAATAGCTTTAATTAAAGAAAGATTGTGGCTTGTTTCTGTTATTTATTTATTTATTTATAGCGTTGGTTTGGGGTGTTTTCTTTTATAACCAAATTGCCACTCCCAGGGTAGTTCAATCAGCTCTGCAGAAACACAGATGCGGTAGAAACCACAAAAAACTGAATCCAAGGCAAAGTAGCTGAAGAGGGGGTTCAGCTACTTAGAGGAAGAAGGGAGTAACGGCTGTGTAGAGCTTAGCTGAGCTCTACACAGCTGGCTACAGGCATCTGCTAGAAATAAACAACTAGCAAAAGAATAGCAAGTCGGGGTAGTAAAAGATCAACAGCTCAAAGTAATGGCAGCACTAAGAAAGGCAAAATACAGACTAAACAGCAAGTACTTTATTTACCATAACAGATCCTGGGATGTGGAATATTCCCAGAAATGTTTTTGCTTCGTGCAGGCAGTTTTCTACACCCAGTCAGTCAGTATGTGGGCACAATCTTGAGTGGTTCATCAGGGGAGAGTTAGATTGGACATCAGGAAAAATGTCTTCCCTAACAGAGGGGTCAGGAGTTGGAAAAGGTTACTGATGGAGGCGGTAAAGGCACTGCCCCTGAAGGAGTTCAAAAAATTAGTAGGTGTGACCCCTGGGGACAGGGTTTAGTGGGCAGGGTGGAGTTGGGTTGACAGTTGGCCAGGATGTTCTTGGAGGTCTCTTCCAACCTTAATGATTCTATGATTCTATGTCAGAAAGCAGAGAGGGTTTCTCTCCGTGAATGCTGTCTTCACTGCAGGGGAAAACCCTCTGCTGTGGGGCCAGGCTAGGAGAGTGGTAGGAGTTCAGCTGGAGAAAGAAGCTCCAGAGAGAACTTAGTGCGGCCTTTCAGGCTTAAAGGGGCTGCTCTGAGCAGGGGCTGCTGTGCCAGGACAAGAGGTCATGGTTACACTGAAATAGGGTCAAAGGAAGCCCCAGAAATGCTGGGGTTTCTTATGGCTTCTACCACATCTGTATTTCTGCAGAGCTGATTGAACTATCCTGGGAGTGGAAATTTGGTTGTAAAAAAACCAACTCCAAAGCCTGTGAATAAATAAATAAATGAACAAACAAATGAATTAATAAAAAACCAACCCACAACTGACTGCAAAAATCACTTCAAAAAATTATTAATTCTGTAAACTAAAACCAAAAACAACTAAATGGGAAAAAAATACAAGTGGTTTGTTTGAAATGCTATAGCAGTTTTGTACTCTTCTGCCCTCTTTCTTAGGGCACAGTCTTTTCTTTGGAGTGGGGGCAAATTAAAAATGCAGCCCATTGTACCTCAAATCCCAGGATATTTTAGCAACAGCACTGACCCATTCAAAAATTTTTCCAGTGTCTCAGAACCTTTGAGCTGATAGGTCTGCAGTTGGTTAAGTGAAAACCAGGTGTGTGTTCTCTAGGGTCGTCCCAGTGGGTGTGTACTCAGCATCGACAATTTCTGGATGATGTTCAAACATTCCTCTGGATCTGTGTCATCTTGGCAAACAGCTATAGATGCACAGGCTGACCTGTATCTCTTCATCTGCTCAATGTTTCTGCTCAGCCCTGTAACCCCAGCCTGCCAATGGATTTCATCACAGAGAGGTGCCAAGTCTCTGAAGAATTAGAAAAGGAGAAGTCTATGATTCATGCTGAAGAAGACCAGATGGAAAGCTCCCATTACCTGTTAGAGTGAAAACATTACCAGATCCAATCTGCCTTGCTTTGCAGGGGTTGCAATGACAGCTTCATAGCCCCCCATTATCATTTGAACGAATTCTTCCCCAAAAGGGTCTTTTCAGAGGATCATAGAACATTACAGATTGAAAGTGACCTTGAAAGATCATCTAGTCCAATCCCTGTGCAACAGAAGGATCATGGGGAAGGACATTTTAGCTTGAACCCCCTTTTAGGTCCATTCTTCCACAACTCCAGCCCCAAAGGGAATCTTTAATACTTTGTGAAGCTCAACCAAAATGCCAAAAACTAAACCAAATCACTAAACATCAAAGCAATACTGGAACGTGCTCCTCACTGCACAGAGACAGATGAGTACACCAAGCCTCTCTCTAAAGGTTATGGATTTACATTTGCAGAATCACAGAACTATTGAGGCTGGAAAAGCCCTCTGAGCTCATCCAGCCCAGCCCAGGACCTAACTTCACCACATCAGCCACACCAGGGCACTAAGGGCCACAGACAGGCTGTCCTTCAACACCTCCAGGGATGAGGACTCCACCACTGCCTTGGGCAGTCCCTTCCAGGCTCTGATCATCTGATCATCCTTTCCATGAGGAAGGGCTTCCTAACATCCAGCCTAACCCTCCCCTGATGGAGTTTCAGGCCCTGCACTCTCATTCTGGTGCTGGTTGCCTAGAACAAGAACCTGACCCCCACCTGACTACAACCTCCCTTCAGTGAGTTGTAGAGTGGGAAAAGGTACCCCAACTTGAGTCTTCTCTTCTCCAGGCTAAACATCCTTAGCTCTCTCAGCCTCTCCTCATCAGACTTTCCCTCCAGTCCCTTCCCCATCCTCATTGCTCCTCTGGACCCACTCCAGACCTTCAACCTTTCTTGAATTGAGGGGCCCAGAACTGCCCCCAGGACTCAAGGGGAGGCCTCACCAGTGCCTTACTGAAGCAAGGTACTAAGTACTGTTATCCCTGCAATGCGGTCAGGTTTGGGTGCCCTCTCATATTTGCAACGAATCAAAAACACTGATTTTCAGTGACTTTGTGGGGACATGTAGACACCTCTGGACACCTCATCTGAAAGCAGCTCTTCACTTTGTCGTGTTTAACTGCTGCTGAGACTGGAGCCACCAGCTTATCCCTAGACTGAGTTCACAGGAATGTGGTAGCTCACATCAAAGCTGACAATCAACACAATGACCTCATGTAAGAGAGAGTCTGAGTTCAACTGCTTTGGGGTTTCTGCATTCCACCTCGCTGCAGCTCACCACATGCATTCAATAAAAAATCATATATAGTGACTATCAAAACCTAGCAGCAATCGAATCACAGAATCATTGCAGTTGGAAAAGACCATTGAAATCATCAAGCCTAAAGTCAAAATAGATTTTAAGTCCCCACAGGTTCAAGAAAACTCTTCTGAGTTTAAGCCACACACATCACCTGGAGGAAAAGTGTGGCTGGATAATGAATAAACCAGAAATAAGGGGAGAAAAAAAGTTAATTTTCTTTTCCTTGCCTAGTATTTTGTGGCTACTTCTACATGGTTAGCATGGAACATTCTAGTTTCACAGAATTCTAGAACATTAGGGATTGGAAGTGACCTTGAAAGATCATCCAGTCCAATTCCCTGTTAGAGCAGGATTCCCTAGATCCAGTCTCACGGGAACATGGACAGGTAGGCTTTAAACATCTCCAGAGACTTCACAACCCCACTGGGCAGCCCCTTCCAGTGCTCTGTCACCCTCACCACAAAGAAGTTCCTTCTCATATTATGTGGAACCTCCTCTGTTTCAGCTCACATGCATTGTCCCTTGTCCTATCATTAGATGATATCAGGCCAGTAGAGACTGGCTTCATCCTCCTGACACCTGCCCTTCACATATTTATCAACATTCATGGGGTCACCCCTCAGTCTCCTTTTTTCCAAGCTCAAGAGACTCAGCTCCCTCAGCCTTTCCTCAGCAGCGAGATATTCCACTCCCTTCATCATCTTTGTGGCTCTGCACTGGACTCCCTCCAGCAGTTCTGTGTCCTTCTGGAACTGAGGGGCCCAGAACTGGACACAAGATTCCATACTTTGCTCTACCAATTTCAATTTGGGGGCTGAAAGACACTGGACAGTGTCTGAGAGGATTGGGAGCTCCTTTGATTCTACATTAGCAGCAGCAGCAGCTGGGTTAGGGGAGCTGGTAGGACACAGAGAGCAGGAATTGCCAGGTGAGTCCCTGTTGCTAGGAGCAAAAATTGTTCCCATGTGAAGGCTGTCCCCAGGGAGATGCTTTGACAAAAGGCAAGTTTTCTGTTATGGCTGGAGACAAAAGGGGTTTCTGTTCTCCTGAAACCTCTGGTTGAGGAATTTCAAGGCCACCACAACAATATTCCAGCTTTTCTTCCACCCTAATTGAAAGGGAGACCAAAATGAGAGGAGACAGCAGTGCAGAGAAACATTCAAATTAAGGGTAAGTTGAAAAAAAAGTAATGATGGAATCTTTTTAAAGTTTGGAATAAATCAGTTTCTTATCATACTGAAAAAATGAAATGTCTCAGACACATCTTAAAATTTCAGCCAAGCTTCCATTTCCATCTTTCTCTGACCAACAGTAACCCATTTCTACAGAGAAAGCAGTACAGAAGATACAAACGGATTAAAAAGGAATTGTAAATCCAGTAGTTATACCAAGATCTTCAGATCCACATCTTGTACCCAGACTCAGATCAGAGCTCACTGAAAAGGCTACTCTGGTCCACCCTAGGGACCAAACCACAAAGGATCTCATAGCAGATCCTGGGTTAAAAATGGCTGGATGAGCGAGCACAGAGAGTGGTTGTGAATGGTGCCCCATCCAGTGGTGTCGTGACCAGTGGTGTCCCACAGGGATCAGTACTGGCCCAGTTCTAGTCCGCATCTTTATTGATAACCTGGATGAGGGGATCAAGTCTACCTTTAGTAAATTTGCAGATGACACCAAGTTGGGGAGGAGTGTCGATCTGCTGTGGGGGAGGAAGATGCTGCAGAGAGATCTGGACAGGCTGGGTCAATGGGCAGAGGCCAATGAGATGAGGTTGAACAGGGCCAAGGGCAGAGTCCTACACTTTGACCACAAGAACCCCCTGCAACCACAGGCTGGGGGATGAGTGGCTGGAGAGCAGCCTGGCAGGGAGGGGCCTGGCAGAACTGGTTGACAACCAGCTGAACAGGAGCCAGCAGGGTGCCCATATGGCTTGGAAAGCCAATGGCATCCTGGCTTGGATCAGCAATAGTGTGGCCAACAGGATTGGGGATGTCATTCTCCTCCTGCAGTGGGCAGGTCTCCCCTCAAGTACTGGAGGCAGTTCTGGGCTCCTCACTTCAAGAAAGAGATTGAGGGGCTGGAGTGGGTCCAGAGGAGCAACGAGTCTGGGGAAGGGAGTGAGGGGAAAGTCTGCTGGGGAGAGGCTGAGGGATCTGGGGGTGTTTAGCATGGAGAAGTGAAGACTTGGAGGGGGCCCTTCTCCTTTCTGCAACTCCCTGAAGGGAGGTTGCAATCAAATGGGGGGTCGGATTCTTGTCCCAGACAATCAGCACCCAAACGAGAGGGCAGGGCCTCAACCTGCATCAGGGGAGGGTTAGGTTGGATGTTAGGAAGCCCTTCCTCATGGAAAGGGTAATCAGAGCCTGGAATCGACTGCTCAGGGCAGTGGTGGAGTCCCCATCCCTGGAGGTGTTTAAGGACAACCTGGCTGTGGCCCTCAGTGAGCTCAGAGGGCTTTTCCGGCCTCAGTAATTCTGTGATTCTGCGAAGTAGTTCCAAATTAACTTAAATAAGTACATTTGTTGTTTCTGTAGTAGCCCCTAACACACTAGAGAGGTCGGTAGCTATCCTGCAGAGAGGAGGTGGTGGTTTCTCCACATAACACTTGCAAGAACTAAGAACACCCACAATCACCTGTCTGCAGTGTTCTGAGGTCTAAGTCAAACCCACTAGCAGCTATTCTAGTGTCTTCAGTGGTATTTGGAGGAGCCACTAGGTGAACAACAGATTGGTTTGAGACAAATTCTTCTCTAAATCCTTTTTTTTCACAATTGGTCACCTTGATGTGACTGAGCAAGATGCTGGAAAGTTGAGCTCTGGAAGCCTCTCAGTGCTTCTTTGTCAGCTACAAGACATGACAGATGTTCAGTTCTATGCTCATGGCCTCATCAACCCCTAATTTTGATGACGACCATCAACTTCTCTCCATTTGGAGCTCTCTTCAGTGAGGAGGGTCCTTCAGCAGCCTCTACTTGAGAGCACAATTAATCAATAGAAAGTTTTACCTACATCTGATTCGAACTCATCAGACATCTGCTCTGGAAGCACAAGTAGACTAACAACACGGGCTCTTCTCTGCTGTCGCAGGGATCTGAGCCGACAGCCACACCACAGAAGGTCATTCGAACACTCGTTACTATGTAAAGAAGCTGGGATTGCTAATGAAAACTACTTTTTCTTGTTGTTTTTGGTGCCATTTTCAATTATAAGGAGATTTGTGAAGGGGTTTTGGAGATGATTGTGCTGATTCCTCACTTCCCTACTAACTCCTGCACTCATATTTTTTTTTTTTGGCCTTTCATCTCCTCTCTGATACCCCACATCCCGTCATGCCATGCTGCCCTGCTTAAATAAACCCCTGAATCTAGCTTTTGTCTGACACTAATCCTTTTATTTCCTAAATCTGACTTAATCCCAAGGGCTTCCTTTCATCTCTTTAGCTGCCAGTTCGGTCACTACTGTTTCCTATCAATAGCCCCTGCAAATCCTGGATGGAGTTAAAAAGCTTTCGAGTGTTTGTATGATTCTCATTAGAATCTGCTCTCCCTGACATCTGCTAAAGACCATCTTGGTGCTGCTGCTCAGGACCTCCTGCCTCCCCAAGACAGCTCCCACAAGCAAAAGTCACCTTAGAAAGGTTTCCCTTTCATTTTTAATCTCGAAAACTTCCATCCCTAATTCTGTCTCAGACATCAATAAGTCTCGGTGAAATTCATGTTGTTTAATATAGCACAGAAAAAAGGTTTTGCGTAGAGGAGGTGGGGGAGAAGGTCATGAGACCAGTTTTCACTGGTGCCACACGTTAGGAGTTATGGGTTAGGTTTTCATGCATTAAATCAGACTCAGGAGCTGCCCTTCCCCAGCTTGTGAGTTGTCTTCTCCGTGTTCATTCAGACTCTGAAAACTACACACCACTTGGAAAACATCCATACCTGGATGTCAGGATGGACATCTGGATGATGAGGACAGTCTGAGGAAGCTAAGGATGTTTAGTCTGGAGAAGTGAAGACTCTGAGGGGGACCTTCTCCTTCTCCCCAACTCCCTGAAGGGAGGTTGTAGTCAGGTGGAGGCCGGGCTCTTCTCACAGGCAACCAGCACCAGGACAAGAGAGCAGGGTCTGAAGCTGTATCAGGGGAGGGTTAGGTTGGATTCTAGGAAGCCCTTCCTCATGGAAAGGGTGATCAGAGCCTGGACTGGAACTGCCCAGGGCAGTGGTGCAGCTCCTATCACTGGAGGTGTTGAAGGACAGCCTGTCTGTAGCCCTTAGTGCCCTGGTGTGGCTGATGTGGTGAAGTTAGGTCCTGGGCTGGACCTAAGTAGCTCAGAGCCTCAATAATTCTGTGATTTTGTGATATTCAGATGAATGGAAGGTATGGACGAAGCACAGAGAGGATGGGATACAGGCCCCAATGAACCCAATTCTCTCTCCCTCCATGGGTCAGCCATTGCTCCCGACCACCGTTCTACTCTGCAGCCCTGGCAGCTGAACCCTGCTGCTACCAGAGACTTTGTGAAGGGCAGGATGGCACTCTCATCCTCACTGGGAGTGAAGCAGTCAGGTCAATTCCTCAAAACACAGAACAGACAATTTTCTTGAACTCTAATGTTAAATTGTGTTCAAAACATGAAAACTAATCATCTCACATCAGGTTTCCCTGGTGTTTCTAGCTTTGCCTCTGGATCCTACCTCATCTTCTTCTTTGGTAGGTTGGATTTGCCCAGGGTAGTGGTTGAGTCACCATCCTTGGATGTGTTTAAAAGTTGTCGTGCTGGAGGATGTGGTTTAGTGGTGAAGTTGTAGAGTAGGGCTGATGGTTGGACTTGATCCCAAGGGTCTTTTCCAACCTTAATGGTTCTGTGACTCTACAATTAGATGAACTTTAAAGGTCCTTTCCAACCTAAAACATCCGAAAATTCTCTGTAGCTTCAAAAAACTACTTCCTGAACCCTACTAGGAAAGTCAGGCATGGGACTGTAAAGTAGGATTTATAGCTGGACTTGGTGATCTCGAGGGTCTTTTCCAATCTGAATGATTCTGTGATTTCCAGCTGAAGACTACCACACAGGTCCTCTGACTGTAACCAGTTAAACTGGCTCCATGGCTGCTGCGGTCCACAGCTGCTCCAGTTTACACCCAGCAGCAAGTTGCTATTTGCCCCCTTTTGCACAACAGCAGCCTTATCTCCCTGCAGACACGCAGCAGCATGTCAGCATCCTCTGCACTACCAGACTGATGCCTTGGAGTGGGCCAAGCAAGTTGAGTCAAACTGCTGAGGCTTTTTTTATGCTCAAATATCATCTGAGAAGGCAACAGTGGGACGAATAGGTCTGTGAAAGCAGCATGGGAACATAGGGACTGTAAATTGATCCTCGCTCATCTCTTCCTTACAATGCTCATACAAAGCCTTCCAACGCTCTTAATTAGATTTTACTCCGCGTGAGCCCAGTGTTTTCCTCACACAACAATACTGTAATGAAGTTAACCAAATTCAGAGATGGAATTAAAAAAGCAATAGCTTAAAGCAACTAATATCCTGCACTGAAAGTTGAACAACCCTACCTCAAGATCCAGATCCAGCCTCTCCCCCAACCTGGGGTCCCAAATGCTCCTACACAGAGGGTCATCCACCAGCCCGCCCTTCCTATCCCTTGCTCCAGTGTGGACCCAACCCAGCAAATTCCCCCAGATGCAATTTCCCAGCGTCATTCTGGAAATTGCAGGGATGACCACAATAAGGATAGGGACAGGGCCATCCTGCTTTGGTGAGAGAAGAGCTGAGCTGCACAGAATCATAGAACATTAGAGATTGGAAGACACTTAGAAAAATCATCTAGTCCAATCCCCCCACCAGAGCAAGATCATCTAGATCAAATGGCACAGGAACATGTCCAGATGTGACCTCTCTGTGCCAGAAACCACTGTTTGAGGGGACACACACAAAACCATACACAGGTCAGTAGGTCTCTGAGACCGCAGCAGGATGCAGGCACCTCTCTCTGATGTATTTAAGAACCATCCTGAGCAGAAAGTGATGCGCACATGGACTTTGATGCTTACCTTGATCAGGATATAAATATGTGAAAGGACAACACTCATGAAAACAGATAAGAAAAATATTAAATCAAACACCCATCCAAATAAATGAATCTACTTCACTAATCACACCAAAAAATTCCAAACACACAGCATTAATACTTTTAAATGAGAATCACACCAATTTCAAGAGAGAGATTATTAGGAAATGATAATAAAACCTCTATTTTCCTGTGATAGGTTTGAAAGCAACAGCCAGATGGGGAATCACAGAGCAGGACAGGTTGGAAGGGACCTTAGAGCTTATCTACTCCAACCTCCTACCGTGGGCAAAGACACCTCTTACCAGACCAGGTTGCCTAGAGCCCCATCCAACCTGGCTTTGAATACTTCCAGGGATTGAGCAGCCACAACCTCTCTGGGTGCAAGCAACATCTCAACAGCACTAGGTTACAATTAAACTGCTACCTCATGCAATGGAAAGAACCTAGGATGATGGTCATTTGAGTGAGGCAGCTTAAAGCTGGAGAGCAAATAGTTCTGCTGCCCTCCGAGCCTAGTAGAGGAGACCTGTGGAAATACTGTGACAGAAGGAACACCATAAGTGATCTGTGGGGTAATGGAGGTGTGTGTTGCTATAAGATGGTAGCACCTGCCATAGTTTGCAGCTGACAGAATGTTGGAGACAATGTAAAGGAAATTTTAACAGAATTCTTTATTATACCCTCATCTCCAAACCCTACTCTCATCTCCAAACCATACCATCATCCTCAAATCTTACCATCATGCCCAAACCATACCATCATCCACAAACCCCACCCCTTCAATGTGAAGTTCCATGATACAACTACATTAATGTTGGGAATATGTTCCAAATTTCTGAAAATGCTGCACTTCCAGCAACAAGAGGGACTGCAGTATGGGCCACTGGTGCGCCAAAGTCACCTGAAGAACAATTTGAAGTCAAGAGATCTGCTATGATAACCTGAAGATTCGATTTGATGATCTTAAAGATCTCTTCCAACCAAAGATGTTCTGTGATCTATCTCATAGGTTCCTTTCAGCAAATGAAGCGCACAGAGAAATTTCCAATAGACCAGCAAAGAAACCCACAAGCTACAGTGTTCAGTTGCAGGGCCCTCAGTTTCAGAAGGACACAGAGCTGCCGGAGACAGTCCAGCACAGAGCCACAAAAATTATGGAGTGGAACATCTCCCTGATGAGGAAAGGCTGAGGGAGCTGGGTCTCTTGAGCTTGGGAAAAACGAGACTGAGGGGTGACCCCACGAATGTTGATAAGTACGGAAAGGGCAGGTGTCAGGAGGATGGAGCCAGGCTCTGCTCAGTGGCATCCAGTGATCACAGAATCATAGAATCATCATGGCTGGAAAGGACCTTTAGGGTCATTGAGTCCAACCTTTTCTCCTAGTGTCTAACCACTAGACCATGTCTCTAAGCACCACGTCCACTCACTCCGTAAACACTTCCAGGGATGGTGACACCACCGCCTCCCTGGGCAATCTATTCCAGTACCTAACCACTCTCTCAGTAAAGAATTTCCTTCTAACATCCAATCTAAACCTCCCCTGACACAACTTGAGGCCATTTCCCCTCGTCCTATTACCACTAATTGGAGAGAAGAGACCAACACCAGCCTTGCTACAACCTCCTTTTAGGTAGTTGTAGAGGGCAATAAGGTCCCNCTGAGGGTGCACTCGATCCCCTCATCCACATCATTGATAAAGATATTAAACAAGACCGGTCCCAAAACTGAGCCCTGAGGGACACCGCTTGTGACTGGCCGCCAACTGGATTTCACGCCGTTCACCACCACCCTCTGGGCTTGCCCATCCAGCCAGTTGCTAACCCAGTGAAGAGTCCTCCTGTCTACACCATGAGCTGCCAGCAAACAAGGGGCAATGGGTGTGAGCTGAAACACGTGAGAAGGAACTTCTTTGTGGTGAGGGTGACAGAGCACTGGAAGGGGCTGCCCAGGGAGGTTGTGGAGTCTCCTTCTCTGTAGAGTTTTAAAACCCACCTGGCCATGTTCCTGTTTGACTTGATTTAGGGGATCCTGCTGTGGCAGGGTGATTGGACTGGATGATCTTTTGACATCTCTTTCAATCCCTAACACCCTGTGAATCTATGATTTCCCAGTAACTAACAGAATACAAAGTGAGCAGCAGTAAAAAGCCATCACTTGTGATCCTGATACTTTTAATCAGTGTTGTAGTAATACTAAAAAAACCACAAAGGAGGAAAATATTGGATCTAAGGCTCAAATTTTGCCTGAAAAAACTCTAAAATGTCCTATAAACCTAGACAAGGATTCTGCTGCAGTCCCAGTTCATCCCACTAACACTGGCAAGTTGGATAGAAATGTAAAAGCAAATTGCCCAGTCCCTCCTCTCTCATCTGGAATCAGTCTAGAGCTCTTCATATTCCAAGATCCTACTTCTACAGAACAACAAGACTTGCTTTTTACCAGAACAGTTCACAGATAGTCACAGAATCATCTTAGGTTGGAAGGTCATCCAGTCCAAACTCCAAGTCAATGTGTTTCATAACAGAAGGTTGTACAGTTGGGCCTTGAATCTCTTTTTTGCTTTGATGAAAAATTTACAATTCTTTTTCCAACACTTTTCTTTCTTTAATTATTTTCACCACTTTTTGTTTTTCTAAGTTATTTTTCCATTTTCTTTGTTTTCCATTACTTTTCCAACTTCTTTCTTTTTAATTTCTGTTTCCAACTTTTTTCTCTTTTTTAAAATTTTTTTTTTACTTCATTCAATTTAGGAGGAAAAAACTTCACATTTGACTCTAACCCCAACTTTGGGCCATCGATGCGACACAGGGATAAATTAAACTGAGTGAGTAGGACACGCCAACACCTTATCTGGACCACATCCAGCCCAATTTAGGAGGAATGAGAAAGTTTGCTAAGACAAAAGAGGAAGGAAAGTGAATTTTCAGCAAGTCAGAAAAAGGAGGATTTACACAATTGTGATGATTTTGCCTTTTTTTTTCCATTGATGTTGAGCTATCCCGATGGAGCATGTTCACCTCAGTTCCCATCACACTTGGCAGGACCAGGACAGCCTACAATGGGTTGTGAATGGAATCATAGACTGGGTTGGGTTGGAAAGGATGTCAGAGATCATCCAGTCCCAACCTCCTGCCACAGGCAGTGGCACCTCTCACCAGACCAGGTTGCCCAGAGCCCCATCCAACATGGCCTTGAACACCTCCAGGGATGGAGCAGCCACAACCTCTTTGGAAAATTGATTCCACAGTCTCTCAACCTTTGTGCTGCAGAACTTGTTCCTAAGAGCTAGTCTAAACCTCCTCCTTCAGTTTAAAACCATCGTTAAATTATGTGTCTCACCCAGGCAAGGAAGTGCTGAGTAAGGCCCTCAGCTTGCTGTAGTTGAAAATAAAAGAAGAGGGAAGGTTAAATAACATCATGGAAGGGATTCGGGAATCAGCCTGGCCACAGAGAAATCAAATCCTTTCCACCATTCATGTTGCCAACCAAATGTTTGTGTTTATATCCTTCGGTCCTTTGTGCCATCCTGGATGCAAGGGATGAACCACACCAGTGCTGGGATTGTCCGAGCAGCCCAGCCCAGCTTCAGAGCAGCCTGACAGCAAGCTGCAGAACTTTCTGGGGATTCAGAACCATTTCCCAGTTCCCTGTGAACCAGCACAATTGCAGCACTGTCTGCTTTGATCAGGCTTCTCTCCCAAGTTGATTCACTGCTTTGCAATTACTCAGACATTGAGTAGCTAGAGAGGGTCCAGAAAAAGTTGGGGAAGCAAACTTGCTGACAGTGCATGCCAATCCCTCATCCAAGTCATCAATGAATAGATTGAACAGGACCGGTCCCAGCACCGATCCCTGGGGCACTCCACTAGATACAGGCCTCCAACTAGACTCTGTCCCATTGACCACCACTCTCTGACTTCTACCCTGTAGCCAGTCTACAATCCACCTCACTACCCAAAAATCCAGGCCACACTGCCTCAGTTTGCAGTGTGATGCAAGGATGCTGTGAGAGACCATGTCAAATGCCTTTCTTAAGTCAAGATAGATGACATCCACGGCTCTGCCATCATCCATTCACCTGGTTACACCCTCATAAAAGGCTATCAGGAAGTAGGTTATGTGGGAAATGGGATGCTGTCTATCAGGGAAGGAGATTTTGCAGAATTACAGAATGATTGAGACTGGAAAAGACCTCTGAAATCATCCAGCCCAGGACCTAAAATCAGCAGCCACACCAGGGCACTAAGGGCCACAGCCAGGCTGACCTTAAACACTTCCAGGGATGGGGATTCCACCACTGCCCTGGGCAGTCCAGTCCAAACTCTGATCACCCTTTCCATGAGAAAAGGTTTCCTAACATCGAGCCTAACCCTCCCCTGGCAGCTTCAGGCCCTGGCCTCTTGTCCTTGCACTGGCTGGCTAGGAGAAGGATCCGACCTCCACCTGACCACCACCTTCCTTCAGGGAGTTGGAGAGAGGGAGAAGGTCCCCCTTGAGTCTCCTGCAGGCTAAACACCCCCAGCCTCTCTCCTCATCAGACTCCCTTTCCAGTCCCTTCCCCAGCCTCATTGCTCCTCTGGACCCACTTGAATTGAGGGGCCAAAGACTCGAGGGGAGGCCTCCCCAGTGGCTAGTACAGGGGGAGAATAACATCCCTAGGTCTGCTGGCCACACTATTGCTGATCCAAGCCAGGATGCCATTGGCCTTTTGTGCCACCTCTTTTTACCCCAACCTCGACGCTGGTGTTTACCCAGAAGGCATCCAGGACCTCAGCCATTCCCCTTCTTTGCTCTAATGCACACAAAGTGAGCAATAAACCAGCACAACCCTGCTAGCACCTCAGCCAGAAGAAGCAGGAGCTCCAGGTGACCTCTCCTCCCGTCATGCACGTACTGGAGGTAGGAAAGTTGTTCTTGGCTGGAATTCAATGGGTACCTCTGCCTCTGCAAAGGTGTTATTGCAGAAGAGGTGAGAGAGCTCCTGGGAGCCCTAAAGTCACTCAAGATTCTGGTAAAAGCAAATTTTTGCAACATGAGGCTTAGCAGCACCTATGAGAACTTAAACCAAGCTGCTACAGAATCTGGGCTGAGGCAGATCCAATAAACCCAATCTGGCTGTGCAGGCAGCAATGGAAAAGTTCCTATCAGACCATTTTATTGACACAAGGCTGACATGGCTTTGTCTCTACTTCAGGACATAGCACTGGATTAGGGTCTGCACCATCCCACCACCACACACTTCTTCCCAAAGAGAGTGACAGAGCACTGGAAGGGGCTGCTCAGGGAGGTTATGGAGTCCCCGTCTCCAGAGACTTTTAAAACCCTTCTGGACATGTTTCTGCGTGACTTGATTTAGGGATCCTGCTGTAGCAGGGGGACTGGACTTTCAGGGTCCCTTCTAATCCCTAATGTTCTGTGACTATCTGATTCCCTTTGTGGGGTTAGGATGGGGGGAAAAGGAAACAACTAGAGCAACAAAGATAAGGGTTGATTCTTCAAGACAGTGTTATTTCTATCAATATATCAGAAACTATTTCCTAGCATAGTGCTTCTTGGAGAGTTTTTCCAACAGCAGTGGGAGGACAGCATGGGAAGCATATCCCCGTACCCTCTGGGTTGGTACAGAACAAGAAGCCCAGAGGAGGACCACGAGGATGATCAGAGGGCTGGAGCACCTCTCCTATGAGGACAGACTGAGAGAGTTGGGGCTGTTCAGTCTGGAGAAGGGGAGGCTCCAAGGTGCCTTTATTGTGGCCTTCTAGTATCTGAAGGGGGCCTACAAAAAGGCTGGGGAGGGGCTTTTTAGGATGTCAGGTAGCAACACAACTAGGAGGAATGGAGCAAAGCTGGAGATGGGTAGATTTAGACTGGATGTGAGGAGGAAGTTCTTCACGGTGAGAGCCTGAAATGGGTTGCCCAGGGAGGTGCTTGAGGCCCCATCCTTGGAGGTGTTTAAGGCCGGGCTGGATGAGGCTCTGGCCAGCCTGATCTAGGGTGGAGTGTCTCTGTCCATGGCAGGGTGGGAGTTGGAACTGGATGATCCTGTGGTCCCTTCTAACCCCGACTTGGTCAAGATGATCCTGCTCTGGCAGGGGGATTGGACTAGATCTTTCAAGGTCCCTTCCAATCCCTAATGATTCTATGATTCTAAGTGTTGCTAAAGGCTTGGGGTAAGGGAAGGCTTCATCATCTATTCCTCCTTTCTTAACTCAAAGAACAGCTCATCTACTGCTGCTGATCCTGCATGCTGGAAGCACTCAGAGTCCAGCTGAGCGTCCGGAACTCCTGGATCTCTCCCCAGAAATCTCTTCCTTCTAGAAAAACAAGCTCTACAGATTAAAGAGAAATATTTAGAGAAGCAGCAGGACTCAGAGCTGCCCTGGCCAACAGACATGGGGTCCTATTTGCAGACACATTTCAGGTATCGCTGCATTTTTCTGAGCAGACACATTGACAAGAACAAAGGCAGCACAGAAAGCCTGAATTTCCTTGCTAAGCTCAGGTATCTTCAGTTTACACGGATTTATCATTTTGATTTAGTTTATATATTATTATCTATATTTTGAAAGCAGATTGTGTATTCCAAGGGGCTAATCTATTCTGTTTAAGACATTCTTGCTTTCTTCTGGCGTATCCCAGCCGATGCTTGTCTTTACAATTTCATGACAATGAAAGGAAACAACAAAGAATCAAACTATTAAGGCTTTTTTAAGATGATATAGAAGTCAGAAAGCATTTCTAAATTTCCATTGAACTCAAGTCAGATCAACTCCAGCAGCTGGCAGTGGGATTATGTTGGGGGGGTGGGGGGCAATGTGAACGCCACCCTCTATCCACACTTCCCTTACAGGACTTGGGATTGAGCAACAACATTTTCACGCAGCCTTCACCAGCACTTAAATCCAGCTCCTAATTTCAGAATCTTCAAGGTCTCTTACAAGCAAAAGGATTCTGTGATTATTTCTTGCTATTTTTCAAGCAAAGCGACCACAAATCCTCAGCTGGCTCTATTCAGGGCACAGTAATTTGCATGTGGAAATAAAATTGGTGCAAGAAGTAAATGGGAAAATCCTGTCTGGTAGAGATCTTCCAGTGAGTCAGTGGGGCCCAGCAGGCACCTTCACCCTGCCCCATTTCTGCTCCAACATGAGTCCTACTGCTTGCTGACTGTTTTTCAGTCCAGAAAGCTCCTCCTTGCAAGGTTTTCAGAGTGAATCTCCCCTTTCTTTCTAAACATAATCTGAAAGAGGTGTCTACAAGTGATTATAGAGAAGAATTTGGACACAAGGTTCTGCCACAGTTGGTTTCTTTCAGCTCAGGCTGTATGTCTCCAGTGAGGAACCCTTCTGGAGCCCTTATTACAGGAGGGATGTGGAGATGCTGGAGCATGTGCAGAGGAGGGCCACGAGGATGATCAGAGGGCTGGAGCACCTCTCCTATGAGGACAGAGTGAAAGAATTGGGGCTGTTGAGTCTGGAGAAGAGAAGGCTCCCAGGTGACCTTATTGTGGCATTTCAGTATCTGAAGGGGGCCTACAAAAAGGCTGGAGAGGGACTATTTAGGATGGCAGGTAGCAACAGGACTAGGGGGAATGGAGCAAAGCTGGAGATGGGTAGATTTAGAGTGGATGTGAGGAGGAAGTTCTTCACCGTGAAAATGGGGAGAGCCTGAAATGGGTTGCCCAGGGTGGTGGTTGGGGCCCCGTCCCTGGAGGTGTTTAAGGCCAGGCTGGATGGGGCTCTGGCCAGCCTGGTCTAGGGTGGGGTGTCCCTGCCTGTGCTGGGGGTGTTGGAACCGGATGATGGTTCCTTCCTACCCTGAGTGACACTGATTCCATGGCTTCTCCAGTCAGGTAAGCCTGCTGTGTCAGGGGGATTGGACTAGATTATCTTTCGAGGTCCCTTCCAATCCTTTATGATTCTATTCCCCCTAAGGTATTTCCCTGTGCCTTGAAAGGCCTCACAATCATAGAATCACAGAGTCATACTGTTGGAAGGGATCTACAAAGGTCATGTAATCCAACACTGCTGCAACAGGCAGGGCAATTTCTAACTAGACCAGGTTGCCTAGAGCCCCATCCAGCCTGACCTTGAATGGCTCCAGGGATGGGGCCTCCACCACCTCTCTAGGCAGCCTGATCCAGGATCTCCCATCCTCAGATTCAAGAACTTTTTCCATCTGTGCAACCTAAATCTTCCCTGTCCCAGCTTCAAACCATGACCTGTCATACTATCATTTCCTACCCTTGTGAGCAGTCTTCTCCTGTTCCTACACAATCTATCATGTGAGGTGTCCATATGACGTACATGCACTATTTGTCCAAGTATCTTGTTTAATAGCTTTTCTTCCACTATGAAGACTGGAGTAACACCTCCTGAACTTGTCCTACTCAAGTAGTTTTATCATAATTCCATTTTATCTGCAGCTGGGTCTCCCTGTTTTCTGTTGACTTCAGATGGAGTTGTTTCTCTCTTTCCCTTGACTTACAGGCTTGCTCCAGTTTATCTTGTGCAAGACTCCCAGTACTTTTCCATTCCAACCAAGCTAAAGTGACCTAAGCCTTGAGTCCTCCAGCTGCTCACGCTAAGCAAAACTAAGCAAGTTTCAATTCCACCTAATTTTAAGCAATCACATGGTAAATTCTAATGGTCTACAAGTAAATTATTTTAATCCCCAATGTTGACTCACCCACCAGCACCTCCTCTACCACTCTCTTTGTGGAGAGGCAGCAAAGCAGGAGGAGGCTTAAGAGGGGAACAATTTATATCTCTGCACAGAGGAAATCTGGGATTATTTATGGATTCAAATGTTGCTAAACAGATGCTCTTCTGAGAAGGAAAACTTCTGTTTAGGGAGGTCAGAGAGGATTTTGGTTTTAATGTGGTTTAGAAAAAAAAAACCAAACTGAATATTTGCCCCTGAATACAGAGGAATAAACTGAAATCTCAGAATCACAGAGCATTAGGGATTGGAAGGGACCTTGAAAGACCATCCAGCCCAATCCCTCTGCCACAGCAGGATCCCCTAGATCAAGTTGCACAGGAACATGTCCAGGCAGGTTTTAAACACCTCCAGAGAAGGAAACTCCACATGTTTCATGCAGTACCTACTAGCACTGGACTTTGTGGACACCAAGATGAGAAAAACACTATCTCTCCCTTAACTGTTAAAAAACTAAACAAAAATTAACTAGATTTTTATTAATTCTTGTGTGCCTCTCTTTCACACTATGGGTCTTCCAAGCCTGCTTAAAGAAAGGGGTTCACATAAAATAAGCAGAGAATTACAACTACACTGAAATAATAAAACTTCACATTTTAAAATTAAACAGTAAAACTGCAGAGTTCAGCAGAAGAGTGAAACCCCAGCTAATTCCTCCTGCTCAGCCATACCAGCTTGTCCTCTACATGATCAGCACAGACTTCCTCCAGGTTTGCTGTATAAACACAGCTCCCACAGCTCTCACTGTGTTGTCTTGTTCCTGGTGGAGGTTTCAGACACATAGATTCCTGTTGGATACCATATTCCACCCTGGTATGGTTAGACACTTCATATTTAGCTCATTTTACTGTACATATCCTGGAGTTTTTTTAATACAGCATTCCTGAAATGAAGATGACCATATAGATATAGATATATGGTCATATTTTTTTCTTTTCTATATTTTTTTCTTTTCTCTATTATTTTAAATAATCAATTCCAAACACGTCCACAAAAATCTATCACAGAATCACTGACTGGTTTGGGTTGGAAGGGACCTTCCAAGCCCATCAGTCCAACCCCCTGCAGTGAGCAGGGACATCCCCAAACAGATCAGGATGCTCAGAGCCCCAAGGGCTAGCCTGACCTGAGATGGTGCTTCTCCTACCTCTCTGGGCAATCTGGCCCAGGCTGTCACCACTCTCAGCACCAATAATTTCTTCCTCTCCAGTCTGAATGTCCCTCTTTCAGTTTAACCATCACCCCTTATCCCATCTCAGCAGCTCATCATACCACCATCTGCTAGAAGAATTGGCGTACATTCAGACAGTAGGTGTTAAGTGTCCCATAGTCCATGGAAAATTGGGTGACCATAGAGGTCTTTATAGTAGAGGTTGAAGTTTTGGTCTGTAAAAACTACACCACACATTGCCACATAGTCAGTACTTAAGGGTCACCTGTTCCCTTTTGAAAACAAATGGTGGAGTGATTAGAGTGCACTGTCAGCAAGTTTGGTGATGACACAAAGCTGGGAGGTGTCACCGACACCCCTGCAGGCTGTGCTGCCATTCAATGGGACCTGGATAGGCTGGAGAGCTGGGCAGGGAGAAATCTAACAAACTGTAACAAGGGCAGTGTAGAGTCCGGCATCTGAGCAAGAACAACCCCAGGTACCAGTATACATTGGAGACTGAACTGTTGGTGAGCAGCATAGCACAGCAGGATGGCCAGGAGCCAGCATTGTGCCCTTGTGGCCAAGAGGCCCAACAGCATGCTGGGGTGGATCAGAATGGGGGTGGTTAGCAGATCAACAGAGGTTCTCCTTCCCCTCTACTCTGCACTAGTGAGACCACATCTGGAGTATTGTGTTCAGTTCTGGACTCCTCAGTTCAAAGAGGACATAGGGCTGCTGCATCATCTCTAAAAAACCTACACAGAAACACACTAAAGCAAGAATTAGCTTGTCTGTAGATTTTATGGAAGGGATACTATGAGCACATGACAAACCCAGAGGCCTGGAGCCACGATCAAGCACCTCTTCATGAGTTTCATTAAGTCACAATGCCTGGAAATGATCAGCTTGAAGCAACCGACCAGCCTGACTGGCGATTCAGTCAGTAGACTTTATAAACACAAGACATCAAGTAACCTCTGAAATAACCTAAAGTTTTTCCCTCCGCAGTGCAAATGTTTGAGTAAAGCTAATGGTGCGGTTTGGATCAACACATGGATCTGGTCTGAAGGAACTGTAGCTAATTCCCTCCAACGCTTCCAAGTCATTCTTGAGGAGACGTGCAGTGGCATCTTTTCTAAACATCTTTTTTGTTTTTATAATATCGTCGTTGCCAAAATCAGCACTTGTCAGTGGAGTAGGCACTGATTTAGTGGCTGTTGGTGATGTAGAAGCAGTCAAATAACAAACCCATCAGCCTGGACCTTAGGAGGCTTTTTAGTCTAGATACTCAAAAATCTTCCCTGTTGCAAGCTTCTAGGGTGACAACATCACACTTAGGACACCATCTTTGCTGCAAAATGTATCCTCAAATCAGCACAAACCCAAGCCAGCTCATCTGCACAGCAGGACACAGGCAGGGCTGCTCTGCAGTGCCTCCAGACTAAGCCTATTCACCTGCAGGTGCCTTACCTACTCTCAGTTGCTCATCCACACAACGTCTGCTCAGCAATGGGGGAGAAACACAAATGGAGCCAGAATCATAGGATCACCTGGGTTGGAAGGGACCTCTAAAAGGGAAATCTAGTTCAACCCCCTTGCAGTGAGCAGGGACAGCCTCAACTAGTTCAGGTTGCCCAGAGTCCTGTCCAGTCTCACCTGGAATATCTCCAGGAATGCGACCTCAATCACCTCCTTGGGCAACCTGTTCCAGTGCTCAACCCACCTCTTTCTAAAGAACTTCTTTCAAACAGCCCATTTCAATCTGCCCTTCTCTGATTTGAAGCCCTCATCCTATCACAACAGGCCTTCGTAAACAGCCCTTCTCCAGCCTTCCTGTAGTGGCATGTTTGGATGCCTCTCACCATAGAGCCAAACTACATCAGACACCATCTTCCTTATGATGCTCCTCTGACAGGGACTGAAATTCAGGACTTCATGGGGGGACCACACAGCAAAAGTAAAACTAAAAATTAAAAAAAAACCCACAACCTTAGACCCCAAACACCCCAATGAATCAGACTGCCAGGCAGATCCCCCAGTGTTTGTATCCTCCATCTACGCCAGTTGTGCTTATTCTCTTTTTTTTTTATAAACCAGTAAGATCATCACACACCCATTTAATCATGTACCACAATCATCATGTCATCACCACTTTCTGGCAGAGAGGAATACAACCCATGACAAGAGGCTGACTTATTCCGACTTGGTTGCAGCGTCTTCTTTTAAAACAAAACACAAATTGAATCTCAGCACTCTGGCAGGGTGGGAGTCAAGGTACCGACCTTCACCTTGTGGAGGTGACGACTTTACAAGGTAGACTACTGGGGAAATAGTTCTGTCAAAACAAAAATTACTGGTCTGAGAGGGTATTCTGCGGCTCTGCTTTGCCCTGGTGAGACCTCACTGCATTCTGCATCCAGCTCTGGAGCCCTCAGTACAGGAAGAACATGGGCCTGATGGAGCGGGTCCAGAGGAGGCCAGGTGGAGTCCCTCTGCTGTGACAGGCTGAGGGAAGTGGGCTTGTTCAGCTTGGAGAAGAGAAGGCTCTGGAGTGACCTTATACTAACATTCAAGTACCTGCAGAGGACTACAAGAAGTCTGGAGTGGGACTCTTTATAAAGGCCTGGAGTGATAGGACGAAGGGTAATGGTTCCACATTAGAGAAGGGCTGTTAGGAAGAAGTTCTTTAGCAAGAACAGGCTGCTCAGAAAGGTAGTTGAAGCCCCATCCCTGGAGATATGCAGGGTGAGGCTGGACAGGACTCTGGGCAACCTGAACTAGTTGAGGCTGTCCCTGCTTACTGCAGCAAGGGTTGGACTAGATGACCTTTGGAGGACCCTTCCAACTCAGGTACCTGATTCAATCATATGAGATAACAGGGCAAACTCTTGCTCTGTCCCTTATATCATGTATCAGAGTTTTACTCTGGTGCACTAGGCTTGAGCTGAAACCCTCTATACAGTGGGAGTATGCTGGTTGTAGGAAAGCTAAGTAGTGCCAGCTCGTGCAGGCTTTTTGTTTTCTGATAATATGTAGTGTAGTGTCCTGGTCCTAGTAAGTATTCAGTGGTTGTAGTAAACACATCTTGATTAATGAAAAAACTCAAATTAAAGTACAATAGGTGCATTAAGAAATATCATTTAGCAGCACCAAGCTAGAAACACCAAATCCTGCCAGCTCTTACATATGCACTTCATTGTGAACTCATCAGTAACCCCGAATTAAGAACATGCAGAAGTGTTGAAAGGATTTGGGCCATCAGAGAGTCATCCTCCGAGTACTGACAACCTCAATAATGTGCTAGACTACTCAGAGTTGTAAGACAGACCTCAGGCATGAGACAACCCAAGTTTAGGGCTGGATGCCGACACCCTTACAGCTCAGATGTGAGGTTGCCATCTAAGTGTCGTTGGCACGTACTCGACAAACATGTAAGCACACACTTAACTTTAAACCCTCAAATAGTTTCAATGCCATTAAAGCAAAAGCAGAGTTAATTTTTAGACTGGACAAGTTTTTTAGTGAACAAAGACCGCATCTAGACAGTACGTGGAGTAAAACACTTCTCAACTTATGGGTGGTAGGACCTGGCTTCAAAATGTTTTCCACGTAAATGCACAGTATTATTGCAAACCACCATTTTTTGATAGAAATCATTCTAATACGTCACAAACACAAATGCAGTTTTAATAGCATGGACGTCCCTTAAATACAGACCCATCAATAGTTCCTGTCCCTACAAGTTTATGGTCTAGACAAGAGCAGAGACAAGTAAAAACCAAGAACCTTTTACAGCGGGAAGAAGAAACGACAGTCATTGAATTCAGAATTAGATATTATATTTAGATTAAGACAGCTAATGAAAAACTAATTGAATTAGTGGGAGGAATAATTTGATTTAAGATGACATATAATTAAGCCTTTTGCTATAAACCTCCCATACACACCAGCCTGGAAATGGGCACCTCTGTAGTTGTTCTGAGCTTGAAAAAAGGCATTAAAAATTTAGGATGCATTTTAAGAGGTTTTTAATTTGAAACTGAGCATGAGGCAACAGCAGATTAGTTTTGTATTCTAGAAGAATTTCATTTATTGGTTCCCTTCCCTTCACTCTGCTTAAATAGTCAAGTGTCTGTACAAAGGGCGATATTTTTATTCAGTGCTTTGCCACGAGATGGGTGACATGTGCATCTGCTTAGGCCAAGATGACATTTTGTATTGTTATGGGATGAGAAAAAACTAACCAGGCACCCCTTAGATCTTTGTCCTCTACTGTGAGAGAAAAATCCCCTAAGGGCCATCAAAGCACAATGCAGACTTAAAATAGCAAATTAGCAATCAAAACTATCCAAGGCATTCATCTGGAAAAATGATCCCTGATGCACACCCTGCCTATCCCTGTGGAGGCAGGGGATCAAGACACTTATGATGATGGAGAGTTTAAGAACATGAATTAAGTGCAAATTTGTCAAGGATCATGGAATGACCAGAGTTGCAAGCGACCTTAAAGATCATCCAGTTCCAACCCCCCTGCAGAGGAAAGGACACTTCACTAGAGCAGGTTACTCAGGGCCCCACACAATCTGGCCTTCAACACTGCCATGGATGGGGCAGCCACAACTGCCTTAAGCGACATGTTCCAGCATCTCAGCATCCTCACGGCAAAGAATTTGCTCCTCAAGTCCAACCTTAATCTCCCCTCTTCAAGTCTGGAACCCTTTCCCCTTGTCCTCTCACTACCACCTGTGTTCAAAGCCCTCCCCCAGCTTTCTTGTCGCACCCTTCCTTCAGAGATTGGAAAGCTGCTCAAAGGTCATCTGGGAGCCTCCTCTTCTCCAGGCTGAACAATCTCAACTTGCTCAGCCTGTCCTCAGAGGGGAGGTGCTCCAGCCCTCTGATCATTTGAGTTGCTCTCCTCTAGACCCATTCCAGGAGCTCTGTCCTTCTGATGCAGAGGACTCCATAACTGGACCCAGTACTCTACGTGGGGTCTCACCAGTGCAGAGTAGAGGGGGAGAATCACCTTCCTCAATGCAAGCAAGGGGTAGGTAGCTCAGTCACCCAGGTAAACTCATTGTTCTCTGCTTGTCTGAGACAGTTTTTGAGGAAACCTTACCTGTACTGAAGGAGGATAATGGAAAGGAACATTTGTGGTTTTACTGCATAACAGAAGACATTCTTGATGTTAATTTATGAAAGATCAATCCCACAGGAAACACCATTCCTTGTGTCAGCCATGTTCTGCAATGCAGTCCCTGCACAGGATGAGATGATCAAGAATGTTTATGACTCAGCTGCTCCCACTGTGACACTGGAAAATATATAGAATTCTTTATTCCTTCCATGTTGACAGTTTAGTTCCTATTAGGAAGAGAGGACTTCAATCATCTTCACAGCTGTATCAGGAAATAAGAGCAGTCAGGTATCCAAAGGACACAAGAGTGACCCTTCAAATAAACCACCCCAGTCCACCTCCTGCTTAGAATCACAGAATCATTTGGGTTAAAAAGAGACTTCCAAGATCATCAAGTCCAGCTGCTGACCCAACCCCATCCTGCCTACTAAACTCTGTTTCCTATTACCACATCTAAGTGGTTTTTTTGAACCCCTCTAGGGACAGTGACGCCACCCGCTCCCTGGGCAGCCTGTTCCAACCTCTGTACATGGTTGATAACAAATCTTTCTTTTCAGCCAGTGCTGCCATAGGATCATTTTTGTACATGTACAATGAGGGTGCACCCGGCTGCAGAACAAAATGACCAGAAAAATGCTCATCTCCAACCACAAGAGTGGGTTGTCCTAGACCAAAGACCTCAAGAAAACAAAACAGAGAACAAATGGGATGGAAGGGCAGAACGGTTTCCAAAGCACAGTGAGGTTCTCACTTTATCTGGACCCCTCTAGATGATGCCACTTAGGAGGTTACAGCTAAGTGATACCTGCAGGGCAGGTGGCCTCCCAAAGCTCTACTGCCTGACTTCTCAGAACACAGCAAGCTACAAGGAAAGGATAACATCATACATCCCATACAGAACCAGCTGCGGACAACAGCATTGTATAAATCAACAACACAATATGGTCACAGGGAAGGACTCTTCAAGCCCCATTCAGCCTCTCGCTGAGGAACCCTAGTCCTGCTTGTATACTCAAGGTAATGGAAGAGCTGCAGGCTGATAGATTTGCTCCTCTTATACTCAGGGACATGATTTAGTGGTGGACTTCACAGTGCTGGGTTAACAGTTGGACTTGCTCTTAAACATCTTTTCCAACCTAAGTGATTCTGTTATGGACAAAGCTTGCTTCAAGTGTAAGGAAAGGCAGAAGAGCTGATCCTTTGACACGATTAAGATGGGTTTCAGTTCTTTTTCTGGACTGTGGGAGAGCAAGACACGTGGCAGTGATTGTCAGAGCACTAAGTCACAAGATCCCTTGAGCTAAATGCCAGGAGCACATGGAGGAAGTCATCCAGTGACACTCATGAGCAAGAAGGTCAAAACAAAAGGCAAGGGTGCACTAGTAGACCTAAAAAAAAAAAAATAATGTGAAAGCAATTTATCTTCTTTCCTTAGACCTGTGCTGCAGTACCAAGCAACTCACCCATTTTATGGACAGATAAGCAGCCTTCACCCACATCTGTTAGATTCTGCCTTCTCTATACCTCCCAGCCCTACCTACTTACACTTAGAGTCTAAACCAGCTTTAGAATCACAGGGTTGGAAGGAACCTCCAATGGTCATCTAGTTGGACAGCACTGCAACAAGCAGGGCCATCACTCACCAGACCAGGTTGCTCTGAGCTCCATCCAGCCTGATCTTAAATGGCTCCAGGGATTGGGCATCCACCACCTCTCTGGGCAGCCTGTCCCAGGGATCCTCCACACTCAGATTCAAGAACATTCTTCTGATGTCCAACCTAAATCTGCCGTTTTCCACATTCAGACCATGACCCCTCATACTATCATTCCCTGCCCTTGTGAATAGTCTTCCCCAGCCTTCTGAAAGGCCCTACCAGGGATTAGAAGGTCGCCATAAGTTCTTCTCTTAATCTTCTCTTTACATCACATCTCAAAACTAAGGTGTACCTGCTCTGAAATAAATAATAAAGCCCACAACAGGGAACCACCCATCTTATGACTCATCATGGTTACCTGAAGGCTTCAAAGCTACTTTCCGTCTTACTAAAAGCACAAACCCAACCCACCCTTTAGCCCAAGGACTCCTTCTCTAAATCACCAACATCTGGGTCAAATGCATCTTAGCTGGTACTAGGGTTAACAGATTCAGTAGAGCCGTGAGGACTATTAAAACTCCCCTGGGTTTTGCACCAAGTACCAGCTTGCACACATTTCCCTTTAAAGCCTTTAACCTGAGACACTGGTTTGGCTCATAACTCTGCTGCTGGTTTTATAGGCTTTTGTCTAGAAGCCACTCCTCCTGCTCTCCCCCAAACCTAAATCTCCACTCTGCTCCTACCTGCCTTCCTAACCCTTCAGCTCAGATCATCACGAATCCCTTCATACCAGAACTCACTTTCTAAGGCCTTGCAATGAAGTGAATCCACCTTGCACCCACTTCCAGCTTGGATATTGCTCAACCCCCAGCTGACCTGTTCTAGTTAGGAACTCCAGAACTCTAGGGATTGGAAGGGACCTTGAAAGATCATCCAGTCCAATCCCCCCACCACAGCAAGATCCCCTAGATTAAGTTGCACAGGTACATGGGCCAGGTCGGTTTTAAATGTCTCCGGAGAAGGAGACTCCACAACCTCTCAGATGTCCCTGCTTGTTGTAGGGAGGTTGGACTAGACAACCTTTAGAGATCCCTTCTAACCCAATATATTCTATGATCCTATCCATGCCCATAGAGATGCACAGAAGGTTCCCAGGTAAACTCAGCCAAGTCCTTACCTAATATAACATACAGGGGTGAATCATGCTAAATGCATGTCAGACCTTTCTCTTGAGTGGAACTCAGCAGCCCGAGTCACTGCTGTTTTCTCTGGAGTGCTATCTGATGGATTTAAGCAGTTCTCAGCATGTCCCTCTGGATTACACAATCATTTTGTTTGGAAGAAACCTCTGAGATCATCAAGTCCAACCATCAACCCAGCACGTCCAGGTCACCAGTAATCCATGCCCCTCAGCACTGTATCTACATGTCTTTTAAATACTTTGAGAGATGGAGACTTCATCACCTCCCTGGGCAGCCTGTTCCAATGTCTGATGACACTTTCAGTGAAGAAATTCTTCCCAACATCCAGTCTGACCCTGTGCCTGCTCCAGGTATGGACTATGTCCACCCTATGGAAATAGAACTGCTGACTCCAGGAGAAAAGGGGTTATGTGGTTGTCTTTGATAGGGTAAAAAGGAAGTTTGAGTAGATAGCTCACTCTAAAAGAGGGTTTAAAGGAGACCAAAGGCTTTGCTGACTGAATGTGTTACGAGATACTATGAAGAGAAGCACAACAAAGGTGTTAGCCATCTGCTAACACTTTTTCCCTTCCAACAACCCTACACAGGCACACAGCATCTGAGCTCCAAAGAGTTACCCACATTCCATCAGAAGCAAGCAGGGCTTTTAAAGCCACTCAAAGCAGAGCTGATCGTCATGTAGAAAGAGTATTTCATAGAATCATAGAGTTGGAAGGGACCCCAACAGTTGTCTAGTCCAACCTCCTACAACAAGCAGACATATCACTCACCAGACCAGATCGCCCAAAACTCAATCCAGCCTGATCTTGAATGGCTCCAGGGATGGGGCCTCCATCACCTCTCTGGGCAGCCTGTCCCAGGGATCCTCCACACTCAGATTCAAGAACTTTATCCTGATGCCAAACCTAAATCTGCCCTTTTCCGGCTTCAAACCATGACACCTCGTTCTATTGTTCCCTGCCCTTGTGAAGAGTCTTCCCCAGCCTTCTGACAGGCCCCTTTCAGAGTCTGGAAGGTCTCTAAGAGGTCTCCCGAGAGCTTTCTCCTCTCCAGGCTGACCAACCCCGACTCTCTCATCCTGTCCTTGTAAGAGAGGAGCTCCAACCCTCTGGACACACTCCAACAGGTCCTGATCCTTCTTGTGTGTTGCCTTTCATGTTGCTCTCATATTTTCCCAATAACAGTAGATTTGGAGCCTCATGAGTCACAAACAATGTGAGCAATTGTGCCTGGTGACCTAAAATAAAGAAGACTCCGAGTGCGTTTCGCTCAGTGCAAATCTAATTCGGGCAGAACAATAAATCACAGAGAGAGACTTCACCTGGATCACAAGGTCAAAGCCAGAGCCTGTTGGCTTTTTAATTCTGCAGTATCCCCATATCTGGACAAGAAACAATCTTTTCCCGAGTGTCGATATTAGAAGTTGAGCCACTCAGAAGTCCTTCAGTAAAAGTCTGAAGAAGAGAAGCTCTAGAGAGACCTTAGGTCTCTCTTAGGTCTTTCAGGGCTTAAAGGGGCCACTAACAAAGATGGGGATGTCCTTTTGAGCAGGGGCTGTCATGACAGTACAAGGGGTGATGGTTAAACTGAAAAAAGGAGATTCATATGGGAGGAAAGGAAGAAATTATTGATGCTCTGTCCTTTTCTGTCTCCAAGACCCTCTTGGTGTCGTTCTTTACTGATGCTTGAGCTACTCTTACTCCAGACCTGATTCCAGTACTCCCTAGGCAACTAATTCTAGCACTGTCATTTCTGTTTGAATATTTTTCTAATATCTACCCTGCACCTTTAATGCTGCAAGTTTTAAGCCCTTTGGGGGTTGGTCCTATTCATCATAGACCCGGAAAACAAAAGTTACTTCTTTTTTACACTAATCACTTAAACACTTGAGAACTGGAACCGCATCTCCTCTCAGTCATCATTTCTGTAAGCTGAGCATTCTCAGTAGTTCTTATCACAGAGTCATAGAACATATTGGGTTGGAAGGGACCTCCAAAGGTCATCTAGTCCAACCACCGTACAGCAAGCAGGGCCATCTCTAACTAGAACAGATTGTCCAGAGCCCCATCCAGCCTGACCTTGAATAGCTCCAGGGATGGGGCCTCCACCACTGCTCTAGGCAGCCTGATCCAGGGATCTCCCACCCTCAGATTCAAGAACTTTTTCCTGCTGTGCAACCTAAATCTCTCGTTTTCCAGCTTCCAACCATGACCCTTCATCCTCTCATTTCCTACCCTTGTGAGCAGTCTTCCCCAGCCTTCTGACAGGCCCCTTTTCAGGGGTGGAAGGTTGCTATAAGGTCCCTAGTAGCTTTCCCCACTTTTTCTTCTAAACCTGTCATTACTTGTTTAGGTGAAATGCCCCAAAGCAGACACTACTCCAGTTGAATCCTGACCATTCTGGAACAGAGCATGGACTTTCTTCACACATCTTGCAGGTAAAAACCTAGCGTATAAATCCAAGTACAAAATCTGTCATTTAAGAAGAGAAAAAATGCAAACCAAAAAAAACCCCAAAACTCCCCAACACTCAACTTTCTATTCAAATTGTGACACAATCCCCCCACCTTAGATGCTGTTCTGCAAGAACTGTTATCTAACCAGTTCTTATCCTGTTTGTGCAGCTCTTGCTTAATAATGCTACAGATTTACAATGGCAGCCACCACTATACTACTGAATTAGAAGATAATTAATTCAATCCTATTCCCTGAGGCCATAACTCTGGTCCATTCTCCAAGCATCCTCTTTGGTTAACCTTAGCACTCCTTCACATCCCTATCAGGAACTACCCGCATGTTTATTCCAGAGCCATGGCAGAGATATGCCAGCCACAAATCACTGTTGTTCTGCAGGCTTTGACTGCAGTAAGGAAGAGTTTAAGCCAAATTCAAATGGAGAAAAATGAATGAGAAGATAGGAAATTTATGGGTAGTTGGACTTCTTCACAGCCCTGAACACCTGCCAAAAGCCTGATAACACGGAACATGGCACACTAAGCAAGGAAGTAAGACATTAAATACTCAAGAACAAATGCCATAGGAGTGGAAAATCACCTTCTCTCCAGGAAGAATAAGGCTTGAGCAATGGGCTGAGGCCAGCGGGTAAGGTTTAACAAAGCCAAGTGCCGGGTCATGCACTTCAGTCACAACAACGTGGATGATTCTATTTATTCCCAAGACAACTGTTCTACGACGTAGCTACACACAGAGGAACAGCAGAATTAAATTATCCAGATGGATGTTCCGGACAGTGTCAAACAAAGACAAAGAAACCTGAGATCTGAAAGCCCTTAAGAGGACTATTTTTTTAATCATAGTTCAGCTACCATCTGGAAAACCTCATGGTACCATCAGAAAACCTTGAGACATTTATGGGACAAAAGCCTGCAATCACACGGCCCTGAATAGGGCCTTTGTCAAATGTGGTCACTTGATAGGAGAATCTGCAGGATAGGGAATGCCCAAAGCTAAAAGCAAAAGTCAGGCTCCATCAGCAGCTTTAAGTTATTTTCATGGGTAGAAAGATCAGCAACACATGATTTCATCTTCAGATTCCACATTGTCCAATATAGATACAAGGTCCACTGGAAACTCTTCCCATCACTGGGGATTTCATTATGTGTTTCCCCATGGGGGCAGTGTTTATACTCTGGCTGCTCCCAAACTGTCAACACTAACATTTCTCTATCCATCTCAACTTCCAGAGAGGCTTTCTGATCATTACTGACTTTTCAAGCTTGGTTGAAACTTAGCAGCGGGTTTAAAAGAGGAAGGAATGACTAAGGGAACATATAGGAGGATGTACAGATCTCCAGACTATGCAGAGAATAACAACTTGGGTTTGAAGTTCACTTTTGAGCAAGAGGTTTCATAGAATCATAAAGGTTGGAAGAGACCTGCAAGATCATAAATTCCAACCACCATCCTGCCCTCTAAACCCTGTTCGCTAGGGCCATATCTACATGTTGTTTGAACATCTCCAGGGATGGCTACTGCACCAGCCCCCTGGGCAGCCTGTTCTAAACTCTGACCACTCTGTCAAGAAAAACCTTTTCCTAATCTCCAACCTAAACCTCCCCTGACACAACTTTTGCTCCAGGATATCATCTCCTGGGGTCTAAATCAATTTCATAGAATCGTAGAACCATTCAGATTGGAAAAGACCCTTTGAATCATCTAGTCCAACCATCAGCCCTACTCGACAAGTTCACCCATAAACAGATCCTCCAACACTACATCTAAGGGACTTTTAAACACATCCAGGGATGGGGATTCCACCGCCACCCTGGGCAGCCCATTCCACTGCCTGACCACTTTCCTCCTGATGTCCAGTTTAATCCTCCCCTGTTGAAACGTGAAGCTCTTCCCTCTGCTTCTGTCGCAAATTCCCTGTGAGAAGAGACCATCACCAATATCTCTACCATGTCCTTTCAGATAGTTCTAGAGATCGATGTGGTCTCCTTTTAGCCTCCTCTTCCTCAAACTAAACAGTCCCAACTGTTGCAATCTCTCCTCATTAGATTTCTTCTCTAGGCCCTTCCCCAGCTTTGTTGCCCTCCTCTGCACTCACTCCAGCACCTCAATGTCTCCCTCGTACTGAGGTGTCCAAAACTGGGCACAGTACTCAAAGTGTGACCTCACCAGTGCTGAGTACAGGGGAACAATCACCTCCCTACTCCTGCTGTACACAGTTTCTAACACAGGCCAGGATGCCATTGGTCTTCTTGACCACCTGGGCACCTTGCTGGCTCAGCTTCAGCTGCCTGCCAATTAGAACCCCCAGGTCCCTCTCTACCAGACTGCTGTCAAGCCACACTTCCCCAAGCCTGTAGCGCTGCAGGGGATTGTTGTGACCAAAATGCAGGACCCGACATTTGGCTCTATTGAAACCCACACTATTATCCTCAGCCCATCAGTACAGTCTGTCCAGCCTCACTACTCGCTCGAAGATCAACACTCCCTCCCACTTTAGTGTCATCTGCAAACTTACTGAGGGTGCACTCAATCCTCTCATCAAGATAATTGATAAAGATGTTAAACAGGAGTGGCCCCAGCACCGAGCCCTGGGGAACACCACTCGTGACCAGCCTCCAATTGGATTTAGCACCACTGACCTCAACTCCTTCGCCCTGGCCATCCAGCCAGTGTCTTCCTACTCAGATTTTGTTTTCTAAGTCAGATGAGTTTTGCACAGATTTAGGTAGCTGTTAGGGTCTAATTGAATAAATGTCTGAATATTGATTATGGTAGGAATATCTGATAATGCGAGTCCTTCCTAAGGCCAGAATGAGTGTCTGTTCCTTGTTCCTAGACTGGGACATTATCCTGCTCTGTGAGCAGTTTGAGTTTTGTTCTATTTGCTGTCTAATTCAAAACCAAACTTAAAGTAGACACTAAGTCTACCGTTCTGGTCAAATACGAGTCAGAAAGCCTTGGAAAAATTATTTGGACAATTAAAGTTCTTTGAACTGCAAAACTCCATCCACAGTTGCAGCACATATTTTGGAAAGAAAGAAAGAAACAAACCAAAAGACATGGAACAAAGTGGAAAGTTAGGGGATAAATTAAGACGGGTTTACCGAAGACTGAACTTTCCAGAAGAATAGATTTTCAAATGAGATGAATTAACCAGTTTTCATATATCTGGACTTTATTAAGGTTCTTTCTACAGCATCATATGGGAAAAGACCATACTGCAGAAAATGGGAATTGAATTCAACAATTGTATGACTAAGAAACTAACTAGGGGGAAGGGTGTGCTGACAGCAAAACAATTGGTCCGGGGGGAGGGTGTCTTAGAGTTCTTCAGGAAACTATATCTTTCCATTCATGCCTCAGGCTTAAACAGCCATAGCAGAAGGATGGGACTAGTCATTGCAAGGACAGCTAGTGTGTCAAACAGTGAGATAGCTAAAAAAAAAAAGAGAGTGACCTGTGCACACTTATTTCAGTCAATGTGTGGCTTGACATGGTGCTAGAAGCTGCCAAAGACTGTACCAGCAAGTCCACTGAGTACCCACCTCTACCACTGATGCTGCTGGTGTGTTTTGGTGGCGCAGGTATGGGGGGAAAGCCATTCCTAGTTTCTCTGTGTCTGGGCATTGAGAAGATTCAGATGGTCCTGAGACTTGAAGCTCTGGAAGTCAGCATTCAGCAGCACCATGCCTCAGGCCTGGCAGTGAGGAGTCCCCAAGATTTGTTGTCACAGATTGGGATTTCCTTATAGTTTGACTCATGTTCTCTTTCCTGCTTCTCCTCAGTCAGGAACAGGAGGAGCAAGAGTCTCATGAATGATGTCAGTGAGAAAGAAAAATGTAGCCCTGATGTACACAGAGGCTAAATTATCTCCCTAACCAGTAGGAAGAAAGATCTTGACTTTTATGAAACCCTCTCTCTAACACCATCTGTTCCCAGTCAGGCATGAAAACACATACTGGAACACATATAGACTTCTACATTGGATGAGGCTAAACCAACTGGCCTCATACACCCTACAAAAGGGGGTTTAAAGCAGATGTTCATGCAAGCTGTAATAAACAGCAGGGAACATCAAACACAGATATAGATAAAAGATAAAAGTTAAGCTGCAAGACAAGATCAGTATAAGAGCAAAAATACAATCATGAATACATCTAAGCTGGAGATTAAAAGTATTTTCCTTAAAATTAGAGACATGGTATTGTGACACACCCCCCAAACTTGCTAAGAGTATCTTGCAATTAATTCTTACAACTCAGGAAGTCGATTCTGGACAGGCCTTGCCCTCTCATCCTGGTGCTAGTTGCTTGGGAGAAGAATCTGACCCCCATTTGACTGCAACCTCCCTTCAGGGAGTTGGAGAGAGGGAGAAGGTCCCCCCGAGTCTCTTCTTCTCCAGGCTAAACACCTCCAGATCCCTCAGCCTCTCCTCAGCAGACTTTCCCCTCACTCCCTTCCCCAGATTCGTTGCTCCTCTGGACCTGCTCCAGCTCCTCAATCTCTTTCTTGAAGTGAGGAGCCCAGAACTGCCTCCAGTACTTGAGGGGAGACCTGCCCAGTGCCCACTGCAGGGGGAGAATGACATCCCCAATCCTGTTGGTGCACACTATTGCTGATCCAAGCCAGGATACCATTGGCTTTCCAAGCCACATGGACACCCTGCTGGCTCCTGTTCAGCTGGTTGTCAACCAGTCCTGCCAAGTCCCCCTCTACCAGGCTGCTCTCCAGACACTCATCCCCCAGTCTGTAGTTGCAGGGGGTTCTTGTGGTCAAAGTGTAGGACTCTGCCCTTGGCCCTGTTCAACCTCATCTCATTGGCCTTAGATCTCTCTGCAGCATCTTCCTCCCACACAGCAGATCGACACTCCTCCCCAACTTGGTGTCATGTGCAAAATTTACTAAAGTTAGACTTGATCCCCTCTTCCAGGTTATCAATAAAGACGCAGAATAGAACTGGGCCAGTACTGATCCCTGTGGGACTCCACTGGTCACTGGACACCACTGGATGGGGCACCATTCACAACCATTCTCTGTGCTCGCTCATCCAGCCAGTTTTTAACCCAGTGGAGGGTGGGTTTTGATACAGTGCAGGTACTTGGGCATACATAATAAAATATTATAATAAACAATCATCCCAGCATCCTGTGTACCAAGAGAGAGATAACTAGGTCCAGCACATTCTAAAGCTGGCAAGTTAGAGAGGAAACAGCCAAACGGAGACCTTCCTCATGCCAAGTTAATATGGATAGGATTGCTTTTTCACCCTGACGTGGCACCGTGTGTGTAAGGGAGACATGTGGTCTATGAAGCTGGTGTTGGCCTTCCCATTCCAAGAATCTTTCTTACCGTAAGTCTTGCAGGCTCAATGATAATCGCAAATCTTTTCGAGTGACTAACTGCAGTTAGAATTATCAGCGTAGAGGTCATAGAGGTCAGCCATCTGAATTAATTTCTACCCAAAAAAAATCCACAAGACATTGATTCAAGAAGATCAAAACTCTCCCCATGAAGCCTCGGTGCTGGGAGGAATTTGCCACTTTAATTCAGCTTGAATAAATGAATCTCGATTGCTTTTTCTATGGAGTCCACATGGCAATAAATAACAATTGGCAGAAAGAAAATATATTATTAAAAAAAGGATCCACGAAGCAGTTGAATTCCACAGCATTTGAGATGAAGCCACGCGAGTTCATACCGTATTCTGAGCAACAAGCTGTGTTAAAGGGCTATTCTACCCAGAAGCCACAATGTGGAAAAAGTTAAGGGGTTTTTTTTGTAATAGGATTTCTATTATTCCCGGAAACAATTACACTGCTCTGGTGTCCTGCTCATTTAAACAACTTCACTCCTCTTTCAGTGGTCTCTTTCAGTTTATTTATAGATCATTCCTTTCCTAATACTCTTTTCCAGCAACCCCAAAGGCATCTTCCCTAAAGAGGCAGAGGGCTGTCCAAAGCAAGAATACAACAGGCTGAAGGTGGCAGTGAATATGATTTCCAAGAATAAAAAGTTCCATCCCTGGAGGTGTTTAAAGATGGTTTAGATGTGATGCTTAGAGATCTGGTCTAGTGGTGACCTTCGCAGAGTAGGGTTATCAGTTGGACTTTATGATCTCAGGGATCTTTTCCAACCTGAATGACTCTGATTCATTACAAATTATTTCCCAGTCAAAAAGGAAGGGCTAGAGAGCTCCTGAGTAGGGCCTGCTCCTACAAACAAACATAGGGGCTGCAAATTGGGAAGAAGAATCTTGGAGTGGTTGTAGATAACAAATGGAAAATGGATCAGCAATGGGCCCTGGTGGTCAAGAAGGACAAGAGGGTATTGAGGATGGATCAAGAGAAAGGAGATTTGCAGATCAAAGGAGGTGGTTTTGCCCCTTTATTCTGCTTTAGTGAGGCCACACCTGGAATCCTGTGTCCAGTTCTGGTCTCCCCAGTTCAAGGGGGATAGAGAATTAATGAAGAGAGTCCAGTGCAGAGCTATGAGGATGATTTGGGGTCTGAAACAACTGCCTTATGAAGAGCGGGTGGGAACATTGGGACTTTTTAGCTTGGACAGAAGGCAGCTTTGAGGGGATTTAATCCAGGAGGGCTGGGTGCCAAGTACAAAGGAATCCTCTCTTTTCAGTGGCATCAGACAGGACAGGGGATGATGGATGCCAGCTTGAACACAGGGAGTTTCACCTCAGTCTAAGGAAAAACTTCTTTCCAGTCAGGGTTATGAACTACTGGAGGGGTTGCCCAGGGAGGCTGTGGAGTCCCCTTGTTTGGAGATGTTTCAGCCCCGGCTGGATGTGGTTTTGTGGAGCTGATTGAGGCTTTTTAGGTAGTTCTACTTTTCTGTCATTTTCATCCTGCTCGAGCAGGAGGGTTGGACCCAACAGCCTTCACAGGCTCCTTCCAATCCTAATAAAGTGTGTAAACTGTGTAAAAAATTATCTCCTACTAAAGGGCTTGAGAACTTGGGAACTGCTAGCATCCAGCAAGAGGTGACAACTAGTAAAGGGCCATGTACCTTATTGCTTTTGGGGTGTTTATGGAGCACATGGCATCAGACCTCATTGCTTCTATAGTGTTTGTTACAGCAAAGTCTGCAGCAGGGACAAAAGCTACTCCCAGAGAAGGAAAGATTGTAAATGCCTATGGAAAGTTCAAATACCACTAGAGAGGAACTGGCTATTGAGGCTTTTCAACACTTTGAAGGGGTTTGTAAGAAAAATGGAGGAGGAGTTTTACCAGGGCTTGCAATGACAAGGAAAGAGGTTACAATTTTAGACTAGAAAAGGGAAGATTTAAATTGGATCCAAGGAAGAAATTCCTCACTGTGAGGGGGCTAAGGCACTGGAACAGGTAGCCCAGGGAACCTCTGCCTGCTCCATCCCTGCAAGTGTTCAAGGCCAGGTCCGATGGGGCTCTGGGCAACCTGGTCTGGCAAGAGGTGTCACTGTCCATGGCAGAGGGTTGGCACTGGATGAGCTCTGAGGTCCCTTCCAACCCAAACCAGCCTGTGATTCTATGATCCTGCACCTGAAACTTTCACTTTGTCAATGAAGAAGCTGCAAGCACTTCCACAGCTTGTCTCTGAAAATGAACTTTCTAAAGGATGCTCAATAACTCTATAAAACTATTAAATTAATCCAGACAGTGACTCTTACTGCAAGTTGTTTTTCCTGCTCTTTTACAGCTAAAGATGAGAGCTCCGCTGTTTTCTAATCTTAAATGGACAAAAGTAAAAGACTTCCACAGAATCCATCTGGTTTATCTGCTCCTTTGTCCTGTAGACCTTTCCTACTGAATTAAGAGCTTCAGTTTTGGCATGTGAAAGGATCACAACATTATTCTAGTGAAAGGTTTTATTTACAAAATCCCCCCACAAGGGAGCAAAATCTACCAGATTTGAGACAGAGAGACCTAATCAGAGCCCTCCAGACCTGGCTCTTAAATCTGTACTTGAGATTACCCTCAGTTTGAAAGGTTTCAGACAGAGTTTGCCAACTAAGGCTTAAACGAAGGACCTTGAGGTCAAAAGACTCAGAACTTTAATCTTCTTTGAGCCTCTGTGCCATTGTATGAGTTCAGGTCCAACTTCTAACTTTTTTACACCTCAGTCAGCTCAGCATGAAAATAAGGTAGGAAACGAGGTTCCCTGGAAAACAGATGCTCCTTTTCACCAAATTCTGCTGAAAAGGGAGGGAAGGTGTACTTGTCTTGAAGCAATCACCACAGGCCAACAACTGTGCGGTGGGGAATGCAAATAGTCTCTTGCAGAACATAAACCATAGATTAGGTGTATTAAAAGAAAGGAACACTTCAAACAGCAGCCATCCACAAATACTAGGTTCCCCAGGTACCAGTATAGGCTGGGGACTGACCTGTTAGAGAGCAGTGCAGGAAAAACAAACCTCAGGGTCCTGGTGGACAGCAGGATGACCAGGAGCCAGCATGGGCCCTTGTGGCCAAGAAGGCCAACAGCATCCTGGGATGGATCAGAATGGGGGTGGTTAGGAGATCGAGAGAGTTTCTTCTCCCCCTCTCTGCCCTGGTGAGACCATATCTGGAATATTGTGTCCACTTCTGGGCCACACAGTTTCAGAAGGACACAATGCTGCTTGAGAGAGTCCAATGCAGAGCCACAAAGATGATGGAGTGAAGCATATCCCTGCTGAGGAAAGGCTGAGGGAGCTGGGTCTCTTGAGCTTGGAGAAAAGGAGACTGAGAGGTGATCTCATTAATGTTTATAGATATGTGAAGGATGGGCATCAGGAGGATGGAGCTGGCTCTTCTCAATGTCATGTAGTGATAGGGCAAGGGGTAATGGGTGTAAGCTGGAACATAGGAGGTTCCACATCAACATGAGAAGGAATTTCTTCATGGTGCGGGTGACGGAGCCCTGGAAGGGGCTGCCCAGGGGGGTTGTGAAGTCTTTTTCCCTGGAGATGTTTCAAACCCGCCTGACCATGTTCCTGTGCAACTTGGTCTAGGTGATCCTGCTGTGTCAGGGGGTTTGGACTGGATGATCTTTCAAGGTCCCTTCCAGTCCCTAATGTTCTGCAATTCCACATAACTAAATCAGCAGCTAAATCTGGATTCCACTACGTGTATAACTGTGTACAGCTTTCCTTACATCTTCAATTCAGTGGGTTCAGCAGCATGCATAAACAAACAGAAGGTTTGATGGAGGTAACCCCATAAACTATGAATATGGGGTGTTCTCTGTGCATTGTAAACTCCCAATCAGATCTATTCCAATCTTTCCAGGTTCACCAAGCAATGAAGAACCAACAGCAGGACAGTCAATTGTGCTGCACCTCTCTGTTCAGGCTGATCCATCAAATACTGTGCTGATGTTCCTACTTACATCCTTCTTTCTCACTAAATTAAAGCACTCAGATTGCTTTTTTCCCCCCCTCTTGCTACCTCTCCCCATAGGTTTGTGCATCCTTTGCACTGAGGTCATAGTCAAACATATGTCAAGGGCATCTCTGAGGTATTAAATATAGAGACTCTTCTTAGTGAAGTCTATATTTTACCTGGGTCCACAGCAAAAGCAAAGCCAACTGAAGATTAAGTTTAAGGGAGTCCATAAGCCAGGGGAAATTCCATTTACCTTGGTTACCTTTTTTCCAGAAAGGCAGCACATCAAGGCAAGATGCTTCTTTTTAGTCAGAGAAGATGGAAATAGTGAAACTACGAACAGGAACCTTTTTTTTTCTAAAACGTTAAGGAAATCTCTGCAGGAAACAACCCAGCAAACTTTAGGAAGTTTGTTCAGCAAGACTTAAACCTCCCCTCAAGCCCTGTGTTTCTCAGGCAATATTTCAGCACTGGCTCCATTACACAGTCTTTGCTTCCATTAAAGCCCAAGGAATATTTACAGGAAAATAGGAGGGAGGGAGAAGAGGGAAAGCAGAAAGGAGGGAGAAGAAGGAAAAAGTCTTGATGGGGTGGGTTCACAAGGAATACAGAAAACCTGTCCTCAGTGCTGAAGCTCTCTTGAAGAGCCAATACCAAAAATGACCAGAAATATCACAGAACATCATAGTCTCATCCTCCCACACTCCACCCAATATCTACAGTGAATCTTTGGAGGTGGAAAGGCATGATGTGTTTACACATAGAAATACACTGCCTTCCTCTGCACAACAATGTCATATCCCCTGGGTCATCCATAGAGTTTCCTGCAGCCAAAAGGAGAGCTGCTAAGTTTTAATGCTGTGGGACTTCCTACACACAGCTGCACGTGCAAATCAGCGCAAGTTATCCTAAAGAATAGAGTTTGGGGGAGACAGAGAATTAAACCCTGGGAAGAGTCCACACAGCTCTTGTAGAAGGAAGTCACAGCACAGGCAAAGAAAATCCTGACAACTTTTACTACAAGATTTTTAGGGTCATACTAGATCACAGAACTATCAAAACATAGAACTGTTTGGTTCTAAAAGATCGAGTCCAACCAGTAACCCAGCTGTCCCAAGGCCACCAGTAAACCCTGTCCCTGAGCTCCAGATCTCCATGACTGTGAAACATGGCCAAGGATGGTGATTCAACCCTCACCAAGGGCAGCCTGTTTCAAGGCCTGAGGACCCTTTTCAGGAGGAAGATTTTCCTAATGTCCAACCTAGTTCTCCCCCTGTACTGGGCACTGAGGAGGCCTCTCCTTGAGTCCTGGGGTTAGTTCCAGACCCCTCACTTCAAGAAAGAGATTGAGGCGCTGGAGCAAGTCTAGAAGAGCAATGAGGCTGGGGAAGGGACTGGAGGAAAAGTCTGTCGAAGACAGGCTGAGGGAGCTGGGGGTGTTTACCCTGGAAAAGTGAAAACTCAGAGGGCATCTTCTCCCTCTCTCCAACTCCCTGAAGGTAGATTGTAGTCAGGTGAGGGTCAGGCTCTTCTCCCAGGTAACTAGTGTCAGGACAAGAGGGCAGGGCCTGAAGCTGTCAGGGGAGGGATCAGAGCCTGGAATGGACTGCCCAAGGCAGTGGTGGAATCCCCATCCCTGGACGTGTTGAAGGACAGGCTGGCTGTGGCCCTAATTGCTGTGGTATGGCCATTGTGGTGATATTAGGTCCTAGGCTGGGCTGGATGAGCTGAGGTCTTTTCCACCTTCAATAACTCAAGGATTCCGTAAACTTCCCCTGATGCACCTTGAGGCTATTTCCTCATCCTTTTACTTGTTGCTTGTGAAAAAAGACCCTCCATTCAGATATTTGTAGACAGCAAGGTGGTCTCTTACCATCTCCCTCTCTTCAGCTAATTCTGTTCATCTAATTGCCTCATAGCAAACAAATAAAAACAAATTAAATACCAAGAATTGTTAGGTAAGGAGCAGACATCAAAGCAAAACACACTGCTGTGAGTCTATGTGCACCTACATATGTTGAATGTTGAACATAGTTTTCATGCCTCCATCACAAAAGGGGCATAAAACAGCTAGAAAACATCCACAAGAAGCTAACAAGGATGTTCAAAAAGGATGAAGCAATGTTTGCACAAAAATGGTTTAAAAGACCAGGACTGTTTATCTCACAGGAGGTGATCAAATGAAAAGAGGCAAGGAAGATAGGAGCAAAGACTTCATTGTTTCAACTAATACAGGAAATAAGGGCATCAAAAGAACGTATAGGGTGGTAGTTCAAAAGAGAAAGGGAGGTTATCTTTTAAAGCATCACACTTTTAATCATTTTCATTACTGAGGGTGCCAGTGTTTACATTGTTAGAAGACATAATTAGACCAATTCACAGCAGACAAGTCTTCCATGCACTGTCAGACTTCGGGACGCTCATCCCTGGCTCAGGAAACCCCTTAACTACTTTTTACTGGAGCTGAAGTGCACTAGGGAAACTTCATTACAAGCTGCCCAGTGAGAAGAAGCCAACACTGAAATCAGACCGTTGCACTATAAGCACGTGAGGAACAGCGATAAAGCTCCTGCCTATGGACCCCATGGGTTTGCTTCAACACTCAATCCATAAATCATCAAATCGCTCAGGCTGGAAAAGACCCTTGGGATCTCAGAGTCAAACCATTAACCCTACTCTACCAGGTTCACCCCTAAACCAGATCCCCCAACACTAGACCTGAACGACCTTTAAACACATCCAGGGATGAATAAAGGTCAGATTGTGGCCAATAAACACGACTTTGGAAGATGGGGATCCTGTGCTGCAACTGGACAGACTGGAAGCTACAATGCCAGTGGCTTATTTGGTGAGAACTCAATGGGTTTGTTTGCTGCCTTTGCTAAGGTACTGCTCTCCAAAAGCATCCTGGCTTGCACCAAACATAGTGTGGCCAGCAGGGCTAGAGAGATGATCCTGCCCTTGTACCCAGCACTAGTGAGGTCTCATCTCAAGTACTGGGATCAGTTCAGGGCACTCTATACAAGAAAGAGATTGAGAGGCTGGAGAGGGTCTTGAGAAGGGTGACAAAGCTGGTGAAAGGTCTAGAGGACATGTCTGATGAGGAGTGGCTGAGGGAACTGGGGTTGTTGGGTCTGAAGGAAATGGGGCTGATGGGAGACCGTATTGCTATCTAAAGCCAACCGAAAAGAGGTTGGGGAAAGGCAGGGATTGGTCTTTTTTTCTCAAGTAAGAAGTGATAGAATAGGAGGAAACGGTCTCATCAGCACCAGGAGAAGTTTAAGTTGGCAACAAGGAAAAATTTCTTCCCTGAGAGTGGCCAGAATGGAACAGGCTACCCACAGAAGGAGTGGAGTTGTTGTCTCTGGAGGGGTTCAAAAAATGAGTAGATGTGGCCCTGGGAGACAAGGTTTAGTGGGCAAGGTGGGGGTGGGTTGACAGTTGGACTGAATGATACTGGATGTATCTTCCAACTTTTACAATTTTATGACTGTTCTAGAGAATCATAGAACGGCCAGAGATGTCAGGGATCTTAAAGACCATCCAGTTCCAACCCCCCTGTGTAGGCAGGGACACCTTCACTAGAACAGGTTACTCAGGGCCCCACACAACCTGGCCTTCAACACTGCCAAAGGTGAGGCAGCCACCCCTGCCTTGGAAAACCTCTTCCAGCATCTGAGCACCCTCACAGCAAAGGATTTGTTCCTCATGTACAATCTCAACCTCCCCTCTTCAAGTCTGGAACATTTCCCCTTGTCCTCTCACTACCACTCACATCAAAAGCTCTCCCCAGCTTTCTTGTAGCTCTCTTCCTTCACAGATTGGAAGGCTGCTCAAAGGTCACCTGGAAGCCTTCTCTTCTCCAGGCTGAACCCCAACTTGCTCAGCCTGTTTTCAGAGGGGAAGTGCTCCAGCTCTCAGATCATTGTAGTTGCTCTCCTCTGGACACCTTCTGGGAGTTCTGTGTCCTTCTGATGTTGGGGACTCCATATCTGGACACAGGACTCCAGGTGGGATCTTACGAGTGCAGGGGAGAGGGGCAGATTTCACTCCTTCGACCGACTGTCACTGCTTCTTTTGCTGCAGCCCAGGACACGGTTGCCATGATCTCTGGGCTGCCAGCACACACTGATGGCTCCTGTTCAACTTCTGGTCCCCCACCACCCCCAAGTCCTTCTCCTCAGGTCTGTCCTCAATACTTTCTCTTCCCCATCTGCATCCATGCATGGGATTACCTTGACTCGGGTGCAAAACCTTGCTCTTCCCTTCCATGCCTCTCTCCACAGACTTTTCCACTGCAGGACCGTGCTGCCTGGAACAAAACTACATCCACTGCACTAACATGTCCCACAGGAAAGCATGTCCTACACAAAAACATTTCCAGCAGCTGTCTGTGCTGAGGGATGCTATGATGGCTCCCCAGGGACACCGCTTGCATGTGTCCCTGCAGTAGCCACCTTCCCCTTCTGTTGAGCACAACTTGTTAGAATCACACACACAACCCCAAGCCTGTTATTATTCCTCCCAAGAGCTGCCAGGAGGTTCTCCAGCTCTTCAACATGCTGTTTCCACGACAACCATTGATCTCAGATTTCATTGATGACCAGAGTTGCTTATGCTGCTCTCTCCTCCTTTTGGAGACCAATTTTATCTTAAGGAGTCTCCATCCTACACACACCAGTGGGGCACTCATAAGCCTGGTGGTTCCTCTTGGGTTTGTGTCTTAGACACTACATAGACACCAGGGAGTTAGAAACCACTAGCAGTTACATGTGGCCTGAGGTAGCCATGTCTTGAGTGTTTAATTAATTCTTGTCTTCAGAAAACCTTACAAAAAAGGGGTTAAGTCTCATTCAAGGCATCTATGTTTCATGACAAGGGATGTGGTCTATCTTGACTTCAGTAAAGCGTTTGACACATCCTCCAACAGCATCCTCACAGCCAGACTGAGGCAGTGTGATCTGAACAAGAGGGTAGTGAGGTGGATCATGAACTGGCTGCAGGATAGACACCAGAGAGTAGTGGTCAATGGGACACAGTCTAGCTGAAGGCCTGTATCTAGTGGAGTCCCCCAAGGGTCAGTACTGGGACTGGTACTATTCAATGTATTCATTAATGACTTGGATGAGGGATCAGAGTGCACTGTCAACAGGTTCGCTGATGACACAAAGCTGGGAGGAGTGGCTGACACCCCAGAAGGCTGTGCTGCCATTCAGCAGGACCTGCTCAGGCTGACCATGAGCCAGCAATGTGCCCTTGCAGCCAAGAGGGCCAGCAGCATCCTGGGGTGGATCAGAAGGGGAGTGGTTAGCAGATCAGGAGAGGTACTTCTTCCCCTCTACTCTGCCCTGGTGAGACCACATCTGGAGTATTGTGTTCAGTTCTGGGCCCCTCACTTCCAGAAGGACCCAGAGCTGCTGGAGAGAGTCCAGCGCAGAGACTGGGGGGTGACCTCATTAATGTTTATAAATATATGACGGGTGGGTGTGAGGAGGATGGAGCCAGGCTCTTCTCAGTGTCATCTAGTGATAGGACAAGGGGCAGTGTGTGTAAGCTGGAACACAGGAGGTTCCACATCAATATGAGAAGTAACTTCTTCATGATGAGGATGACACAGCCCTGGAAGCAGCTGCCCAGGGTGATTGTGGAGACATTTAAAACCCACCTGGACATGTTCCTGTGTGACTTGGTGTAGGTGATCCTGCTCTGGCAAGGAGATTGGACTAGATAATCTTCCAAGGTCCCTTCCAATCTCTAATGTTCTGTGATTCTAAGGGGTGGCACAGTACTATTAAACGTCTTTCTTGCTCCTTCTCACATCACTAGCTTGAGAGACTGTAAAGAGCAACCTAAAGGAAACCTAAATCCATTGCATTTGCACTTCAAAGAGGAGATACAAGGATCTAGTGAGGTTTCAAGGGTCTTCACAGGAGAGACAGGAACCAGGACAGATGCAATCACATTACATGGAATGGCTGGGGTTGGAAGAAAGCTCAGAGATCACCCAGTCCCAACCCCCTGCCATGGGCAGCAACACCTCTCACCAGACTAGACTGCCCAGAGCCCCATCCTGTCCTTGAACACTTCCAGAGACAGACAGAGCAGCAACAACCTTAGTGGGCAACCTGTTCCAAGGCCTCAGCACCCTCACAGGGAGAAATTTGTGTCTCCAATATCATCTAAACCTCCCTCCTTTTAGCTTGAACCCACCCCACTTTCCTAGCACTAGAGTCCCTCATAAAACACTCTTCTCCAGCCTTCCTGTAGCCTACTCAGGTACTGGAAGACCTGCAGAGATGCAGACACCTGCTCCATAGCTCCTCTGGAGACTGCAGACTACAGGCACTGCATTTCAAGGAAGAGTAAGCCCATCGGGAACCAACTCTTTGACCTCCTGCTGGACATCCCAGCAGCTGCACAGCCTCCAGCTCCTGTTCCCCTCCATTAATAGGTCAGTATCAGCCCTTTGAGAAATCTGTGCCTGGAAAATGGGGCCAAAACACAGCTCCAAACAGAGCTCTTTCATGAAGTCAGGAAACACAAAACCCCACAGCTTATCCAGCCCTAAAAGTCAGGGTTCTCAGAAGATCCACCTCAACCACATCATTAAGGACAGAAACTAAATGACTGCTGCTCACACTGAATCCCACCCTCGGCACTCCTGAGAGAAGAGACAAAAAGCAGCCTTCTTCAGGATTCCCTTTTGAACTTGCAACATTATTGCAGGGCTGAACATTAAAACAGATGTCCCATTGATTTCCCCATCACAAAGAAATCTTTCTTTTCATCTCTTGCAATGGATGCTCCTTCAGATGAGCAGCTTCAACTTCAAACAGGAGTTTTACCTCACAGAATCACTTTTCCCAAACTGATCTTTTTAAAATATCCATCAGCAACCTCAAGCCAACCCCATAACGTTTCTTCAGCAAAGGATGAGGAGAAATTCTCTGTACAAACCAGCGCAAAATGTCACTGGGATTTGGGATTTTGGCCTCATCTAGCAGCGATCAGAGCAGGTGCCTAATTAAGGAGCATTTCCCTTTCTTTTAATCTCATTATCAGCTCTGAAACAATCAGCCCCAGACACATCTATATTTCATTTCAATCACCTCACCTTCATTAACCGGAGGAAGTACAGGGCACTGTCTCAGACAGCTTCTGTAGGGTTTGCTTATTTTGTAATCCCTGGAAAAAGCTTTCAAGAAGTGGGGGAAATAAAAATCACAGAGGTATATAAACACCATTTGCTGCTTTGAAAGTAAAACACCTTTTGCTGAGATAAAGGAAAACTGGGGAATTAACTTTGTGATTTACTGAAGGGCAGGAAAGAGACTCTGTACCAGTTTGGGTTTAAGTGTAGAGAGCAACACAGCACCAGAAAATTCTCTTGGGCTTTCATTTTTAATCCTTGGGCACACAAATCCTTTGTCCCACTTGAACTCACTAGAAATAGGGAATAAACCTCCCCTATGAGCTACTTATCATAGAAGTATTCAGGTTGGAAAAGACTCGGGATCATCAAGTCCAACCATCAGCCCTACTCTACAAGTTCATCCATAACCAGATCCTCCAACACTACATCTAAGGGACCTTTCAACTCATCCAGGGATGAGGACTCAACCACCACCCTGGGCAGCCCATTCCACTGCCCAACCACTCTCTCCAGGAAAAATTTCTTCCTGATGCCCAGTCTAACCCTCCCCTGTCGAAGCTTGAAACCCTTCCCCCTGCTTCTGTTACTAATTCCCATGAGAAGAGACCAGCACCAACACCTCTACAGTATCCTTTCAGATAGCTGTAGAGACTAATGAGGTCTCCCCTCAGCCTCCTCTTCCTCAAACTAAACAGCCCAAACTCTTTCAATCTCTCCTCATCAGATTTATTCTCCAGGACCTGCAAGTTTTCCTCAAGGCATTACATCAAAGAGCAGCTAATATATCTTACAGTGAGCATGGCATGAGGAGCACCACACACTGTTAACTTCACAGGCTGCTCCTACCTGAGCATCAGAACACAGCTAAGCATCTCCTTCTCTAGAATGTGGTTGCACTCGTTGCTCACTGCTTTTCACACAGATATTTCAAAGGTCTGACACAGGGGGCCAAAATTAGGATCATAGAATCATTCACAGAATCTGTCATCTGTCACTCTCATTGGGAAGAAGTTCCTTCTCATAGAATCATTAGGGATTGGAAGGGACCTCAAAAGACCATCTAGTCCAATCCCCCTGACACAGCAGGACCACATCCAGGCAGGTTTTAAACCTCTCCAGTGAAGGAGACTCCACAACCTTCATGGACAGCTCATTCCAGTGCTCCGTCACCCTGTGAAGAAGTTCCTTCTCATTTATGTGGAACCTCCTATGTTCCAGCTTACAACCATTGCCCCTCATCCTATCAGTAGATGACATTGAGAAAAGCCTGACTCCATCCTCTTGACACTGACCCTCCAAATATTTATAAACATTAATGAGGTCACCCCCTCAGTCTCCTTTTCTCCAAGCTAAAGACACCCAGCTCCCTCAGCCTCTCCTCGTAAGGGAGGTGCTCCACCTCCTTCATTATCCTCATTGCCCTACGCTGGACTCCCTCCAGCAGCTCCACATCCCTCTTGAACTGAGAGGCCCGGAACTGGAAACAATATTCCAGGTATGGTCTCGCCAGTGCAGAGTAGAGGGGGAGAAGATCCTCTCTTGATCTGCTAACCACCCCACTTCTGATCCACTCCAGGATGCTGTTGGCCCTCTTGGCCATAACCCTCTTGTTCTTGATGTTCCTAGAGACAGCATCAAAGATAAATTGTTCCATTACCTTTCCTGGGATGGAGGTGAGACTGACCAATCTATAATGACCCCGCTCAGATATGTTTCTGTGCAACTTAGTATAAATGATCATGCTCTGTCAGGAGGATTGGACTAGATGATCAGTCAAGGTCCTTTCCAATCCCTGATGTTCTGTGAAATGCTTCCTAACATCCAACCTAACCCTCCCTTAGCAGCTTCAGGCCCTGCTCTCCCGTTCTGGCGCTGGTTGCCTGGAAGAAGAGCTCAACCCCCACCTGACTCCAACCTCCCTTCAGGGAGCTGGAAAGAGAGGGAGAAGGTCCCCCGAGTCTCCTCTTCTCCAGGCTAAACACCCCCAGCTCCTTCAGCCTCTCCTCATCAGACTTTTGCTCCAATGCCTTCCCCAGCTTCCTTGCTCCTCTGGACCCACTCCAGCCCCTCAATCTCTTTCTTGAAGTCAGGAGTCCAGAACTGCTGCTCCCAGTACCTGAGATGACTCCACCACTGCCCTGGGCAGTCCATTCCAGGCTCTGATCACCCATTCGGTGAGGAAGAGCTTCCTAACATCCAATCTAACTCTTCCCTGGTACAGCTTCAGGCTCTGCCCTCTTGTAGTGACCTTAAAGCTCTTAAATACCAGCAGAGTCAGAGCTCTAGCAACACAGGCTGTAATATCACTCAACCCATCACAGCAAAGCAGCTCTTTCAGGCACGGCAGGAGCATGGGTTACACACTCCTATGAAAACAAACACGTGGGGTGACATCGTCTCCACATGAAACGGTGAGTCTGTAATCTCCGTGGGTGTCAATTTAGCATAATCCCCAAAGAAAGGCTGAGCTGGCCTTAAAACACCCAGTTGTTTAATTTAAGAAGGGCCCATTCAGTTTGAGCCCCAAAATACATAAACATGCCTGGAGTAATAGAGGCAAAAAAAAAAAAGGTACTTTTTGCTGATGTGTTGTGGTTTAGGATTTCTGAGGAGGTGAAGTACGGAGCTCGGTTGTTGTTTTCATTTTCTAAGAGGTTTTCTTTTTTATTATTATTATGAAGTTTTAATTTAGTTTGGCTCAGCTGTTATTTTGTAGGGATGTAAGTACAGGCAACCCAGCACCAATAGCTAGAGCAATAATTCCGGTCCAAATGAAAACGCAGAGCTTTAGGCTGTAAAGCTACAGACGAAAAATAAAAGTCGAAGGATTTAAATGAAATCTGACATTGCAACTCATTAAATTCAAGACTCACCACGATATTTTATTAAACATTGGTTAAGTGCATCTTTAAACATGATGAAGGCAACTTCAGGAAATGAAACAGTCGTTGCCCAAATGTTTAACATGCTGGAGACACAGGGAACACACCAACTGTGAATCAGATCAGAGGAACCACCACAGCTAGCCCATGACCTTCTTTCCAAGACCTGCCCACATCAGCATTTCTAGAGGCATCTCTGTCTTTTCTAGACCAGACTCTAAACTCAGCCTTAAGATTGAGTTTCTAATGAGGCCACATCACTATGAAGATATCAAAGCATTTAACAGAATCACAGAGTGTTAGGGATTTCAAGGAACCTCGAAAGATCATCCAGTTCAATCTCCCTGCTACAGCAGGATCCCCTAGATCCAGTCACACAGGAACATGGCCAGGAGGGTTTTAAACATGTCTGGAGAAGGAGACTCACAATCTCCCTAGGCCGCCCTTTCCAGTGCTTTGTCAACCTCACTGGGAAGAGCTTCCTTCTGAGACTCATGTGGAACCTCCCTCTGTTTCAGCTCATACCCATTGCCCCTTGTCCTATCATTGGGTGCCACTGTGTAGAATCTGGCTCCATCCTCCTGACACCCATCCTTTCCATATTTACCAACATTCATAGGGTTACCCCTCAGCCTCCTTTTTTCCAAGCTCAAGAGTTCTAGCTTGACGTGAGCAGCCCAGAACTGGACACTGTGGCTTCTCTTTGCAGAGTTCTCTGTGCACTTCACTTGCCACCTTCTCTGTCCTATCCCTTAGGCATTTGACCAATAAATACAATTTCAAGCTCTTTTTTATGTGCTGAACACAAACCTTTCACAGTGAGCCCCCAACACTGATTTCCAGGGTATAAAATCCAAGGTAAAGTCTCAGGCTGCAGTCCCATTCCCACAGCATCTAGGTGCTTCAAGGGGAAGATACATGAATCCTGCTGCAGGTAGCTGAGATGATCGTTTCTCCTCCCATGCTGGAGATGCTCCTTGCCCCTGTTGCTATTCTATTATGACCTAATTGCATTTTACTATGACGTGATTTAATTTTATTAAAGCCTGTGCCAGTTAGATTCAGTGATATCACAATAGCCTTAATCTTTTATTTCATTTTCAGCTCTCTTTTTGAGCAAGAAGAATCACTCAACATAGATGCTCCTGCTCTATAATACTGTTGCCTTCCCCCTCGGCATCACAGGCTACAAATTCAACACAGTAAATCAATTGTAGCAGGTAAATTCAAGCAATAAGAATTTTAAAGTAATGAGAACTTTAGATACTTAATGACTCTCTTAAGCACAGAAAGTGAAGGAACTGATCTGTGCCTACCAATGTGTAAATAACTAGGACTTAGATGAAAATATAGCAGAGCTTTTCCAAAAATGAGGAGTCCTGTTGCTGGCATTTTGAGAGGGAGCATAATGTTTGCTGCTCTGCCCCGCAAACAGCCCTACTGTTCATCTCAGGGCTGCAGTGCACACACACACACACACAGTCAATGGCTATGCAAAACAGATTTCCCCAGTTCTCCAAACTCCCAAAGGATTAAAAGTGGCTGAGAATAGGGAAACTTAAGTAGCTGCCAAAACACCTCTGAGTGGGGTTGTTCTACTCAGCCTCTCCTGCCTTAACTGGTTTGTTTTACCTTCCACATCATGCCACGGCCATCGTTTCCTCTCCTCAGAGCTCCGCAGGCTGCAGTGGGTGCACATTCTGCTTCCCAGAGGACTCAACCACCAGAGAGATTATTTTTACCCAAGGCAGTGGATTTAAACCACAACGTTTTTCTCAGCAATGCTTTAAAGAAAAAGAAGGCGTGGGATGGGAAAATGCCCAAAGCCAACCAGCTGAGGAAGATCAAGTCATAAAACACCTGTGGTGGAACCACAGAGGATCTGCTCTGCCAAATTTAAAGGACCAGCTTCTACAAAGCAGTAGGAGATTGTATGATTTGTGACTACCTGATCTCATGAGGTTTAATCAGAAGAGAGAAGACTCCTTTTGTTTGAATCTGCATCAGGTTGTGAAACCCAAGTTGTCCATTTAAGCAGAGCAGCCACAAAGCTGTTTACCACTACAAAGCCAGTTCCTTGGTTCCTCAGCCACACTGGCCTTGGGCTATCACAAACTATTTGAGCTGACACTTCTCTCCTCTCTGTGAAGCCTTTTATAGCTTGATGCACCTGAGACATAAACCAATGAAACACATAACCCTGGATGCTCTGGCCACCTTCAGAACCTTTGCAATAGGTGCAGGTCTCCCACCTTGGCATCAAGCCCAATCCACTGCACAAGAGCTGATCTCCAACGCCATGGCATGGTCCAAAGAAAAAGCTTAAGTGCCCCTCCCTTTGTATAGAAGTGTGAGTAGCACCAGCAGTTCCATAAAGCCTCCCAAAGCTGGTAGACGTGATTTTACTGGAGAGCTATCTCTGCAGTTTTACACCCAGATTGGCAGTGTGTTCTTTAGGACTAAAGGCAAGTAACTTACAGAAGAATCACAGAATCATTTAGGTTCAAAAAGACACTTAAGATCATCAAGTCCAACCATTAATGCAGCATGGCCAAGTCACAAAATCACAAACTACAAAATGATTGAGGCTGGAAAAGCCCTCTGAGCTCATCCGGACCAGACCAGGACCTAACAGCAGCCACACCCAGGCACAAGGGCCACAGCCAGACTGTCCTTCAACACCTCCAGGGATGGGGACTACACCACTGTCCTGGGCAGTCCAGTCCAGGCTCTGATCACCCTTTCCATGAGGAAGGGCTTCCTAACTTCCAGCCTGGTGCAGCTTCCACAACACAAACCAGAAAACTTCCTATTCATCAAGATGTGATCCCTCCTAGGAATAAGACCTTTCCTACCAGTCACCTTCTCTTTCTTGTGGAACCACCTTCAGCACTCCAAGGCTTGACAATCCATCCAGATCTACCAGCCTATAGATGTCCCCACTTCGGAGTGAAAAATTCCCTCTTCAAGTTCAAGGTGTTGCTGACAGTCCACCACTCACACTGTGACTCAGCACCTTCCACAAAGAAACAGAGGGGAACTAAGCACCATCCAGGAAAAGTTAAACCATGTTGAGAGAGAATGGTGGGAACAGCCATGACATGAGAGGCATGAGATATAACCCAGAGGACAGGAGAGGAGCAAAGGGAATTTCTGAGCCTGAGGGCTTTTTCAGAGGGCACTGGCAAAACACTCGTGTGACTGGCAGTTTCTTCCAAAGGACCGAGTCCAACATCCACAAGCTCTTAGATCTGAGCTGTGAAAATAAATGATTTATGGGGTTAGATGTTATCTTTCAGAGCTCTAGCACCACTGTCTTTAAATTTCCTTTAGCTGTGCATGACAGATAGGCAACATGTTAGTTTTACTTGCAGATGGTTCTCAACTGCAGAGCAACAGAGCTGAAAGTGAACAGCCTGGTTGGGTTTGACATGTAGGGCTTCTCTTCAAAAGGTTCTGCCAAGAGTTTCAGAGGGGCTTTTTCTGTTAATTACTCTGCATTATCAGTATGGACTTCAACATCTGCTCCACGGCTCTATTGTTCTCCCTTGGGAACCCTTAATCCAAGTTTAAACATTAATCAAAAACAGAAATCAAACTAACATTACCTCTACACTACAGTGAGTTACGCCTTGGCAGCTCTACCCTTTTGACCTCGCTGTCACTTTGATGACTCCAGCCCATTGTGCTGTGTAGTAAAGCGCTGGCTTACATGAGCTGCCAAGGAGGAGAGCAGCTGGTTTGTAGACACCTCTACTCTACTATCAGAGTGCCTGAGTGTCTACAGACAGTGTCACAGGCTACTGAGTAAAACCAACATCCAAGCAACAACTACCATTCATTCAACAACAGAGTTGAGTCTTGAGCCTTATTCCACTTCATGAAGTTCAGCAGACTCAAATTCTCCAACATTCATGGGGACAAAAAGCTTTTTGTAAGAATAACTGGTTGGTATCTACTATCAGTAGATCTACCATGAGTTGATCGCAATCACAGAATCATAGAATCACTGAATCATTAAGGTGGGAAGAGATCTCCAAGATCTCCAACAACTCAGTGCCACCATGCCCACTGAACCATGTTTTCAATCACTTAACACTTCCGGATTAATTAATGCCCACTATTTCTACTAAAAAGCCACCCATCTCACTTGCTTTGGCAAGGCTGAAAAAGGTTTCCTCAAACCTTCCTCCAAACCTCTATGAGTCCAACAGTCTTTGTGCCAGGTTGTTGCACAGAAATGCTTATCAACATCTTCAGCTACACCCAAAAGCAGAGACACACTCAGCACAAAAGGCCATTGGCAATAGTGTGGCCAGCAGGACTAGGGACGTCATTCTCTCCCTGTACTGGGCACTGGGGAGGCCTCCCCTTGAGTCCTGGGGACAGTTCTGGCCCCTCACTTCAAGAAAGAAGTTCTTGAAGGGCTGGAGCAGGTCCAGAGGAGCAAAGAGACTGGGGAAGGGATTGGAGGGAAAGTCTGGTGAGGAGAGGCTGAGGGAGCTGAGGATGTTTAGCCTGGAGTAGAGGAGACTGAGAGGGGGGACTTTCTCCCTCTCTCCAAGTCCCTTCAGGGAAGTTGTAGTTAGGTGGAGATCGGGCTCTTCTCCCAGGCAACCAGCACCAGGATGAGAGGGCAGGACCTGAAGCTGCCGAGGGAGGTTTAGGTTGGATGTCAGGAAGCCCTTCCTTTGGGAAAGGGTGATCAGAGCCTGGACTGGACTGTCCAGGGCAGTGGCGGGGTCCCCATCCCTGAAGGTGTTGAAGGACAGCCTGGCTGTGGCCCTTGGTGCCGTGGTGTGGCCACTGTGGTGATGTTACATCCTGGTCTGGTCTGGGTGAGTTCAGAGGGTTTTTCCAGCCTCAATCATTCTGTGAGTCTGTGGTTCTTCTGGCAACACCGTAATCACGGTTTCATGGACAAAGAAGACCTTAGGTGCCGTAACATAGGAAACCCAGGACAAACTCCTGGCTCAGCCATTGCTCTGTGGTGGGACCTGACCCATATCAGGTCAGCGCTCTGCCATTCCTGTTGGCTCTGCTTTAGCCTGACAGGTTTTAACTGCACTCACACTGGGTCATGCCAGCAGTAAACTCTTATCAAACTCTGTCAAGACCTCCGTCTAGCAGCAGGCTGCAATTATCGTCGGAAAAGATGCTTTCCTAGTGATGTCAGAGCTGCCCGAAACAAACCCGTCATTGTTTCGCTGCATAAACATCCTTCTAGCTGCCTCGATGAACTCTGTTGATGCCATCAGAGGATGGCAGATGACAGAGGCAGCCAAAGTGCGTCAGCTCGGCAAACCCACTGTTTCCTGGTCCAGCAGCAGCCTGGGCTGAGTCCGCACCTCCTCCTTCCCAGAAGGAAAGCAGCAACAGCACAGTATCACTGCGGGGCAGCTCCAGCATGCTAACGAGAGCCGTGCACTATCACTTCATAAGCAAAACCTGCTGCTGAGGGGAAAGAGGGGTCATGTTTGGGTTTGAGGTTTGAAAAGCATTTTTTTCCTTTGCTTTTATTTTTTATTTCTCTTAACCTTAAAGGCTCCAAACCAGAAATTCTTTCCTGAAAGTCTGAAAGAGTCAGGCGTAGGCCATTTGTGGCCTGATGGCTCTCTCAGCTTGACTTAAGTCAGCTAAACCTGCCGTGAGTTAACAGAGCTACTTCAGAGCAAAACCAGGGTGAGAGAGGCGGGAAGTGAGGCCATGTTCATGAAGTCATAACGGCAGCAGCCGTCCAGAGCGGAGTCAGCGTTTTCAAACCAAAATTATGTTGATCTTACAGCTGGAACACACAAGGTTTTGAAGCTCATTCAAGTGCTCTGCCCCAAAATATTCCGTTCCCTTCCAGCGTCGTTTTATTGCAGCCAATAATACGAGGCTGTAGCTTGTTGAGGCCAAGAAAAATGGCACTGACTTGACCCTCTTTTCCCTGCCTGCCAGCTGTTAACCCAAATTAAGAAGAACTGTAGAATCACAGACTGGCTCAGGTTGGAAAGGACCTCAGGGGTCACAGAACCACACAATCATTCAGATTCTAAAAGACCCTTGGGATCATCAACCCTACTCTACAAGGTCACCCATAAACCAGATGCCCCAGTGCTACATCGAAGCATCTTTTAAACTCATCCAGGGATGGGGACTCAACCACCACCCTGGGCAGCCCATTCCACTGCCTGACCACCCACTCTGTGAAGAATTTCTTCCTGATGTTCAATCTAACCCTCTCCTGCTGAACCTTGAAGCCCTTCCCTCTGGTTCTGTTACTAATTACCTGTGAGAAGAGAACAGTACCAACATCTCTACAGTGTCCTTTCAGATAGTTGTAGAGAGTGATGAGGTCTCTCCTAAGATCACCTGCTCCAAACCCCTGCCATGGGCAGTGACACCTCTCAACCAGACTTGGTTTTTCAAGGTCTCACCCTTGGTGCCCTTGACCTTGAGCACCTCCAGGAAGGGGGCAGCCGCAGCTTCTCTGGGCAGTCCATTCCAGAGTCTTTCCACCCTTGCACTGAAGAGCATCTTTCTAAGATCTAGTCTGAACCTCCTCTCCTTCAGTTTCAAGCCATTTGCCCTTGTTCTATCACTAGATCCCCTTGAGAAAAGTCCATCTCCAGCCTTCTTGTAGGTGCCCTTCAGGTACTAGAAGGCAGCTGTAAAAAGCTGTAGGCATAGACTCTACAACAAGAGGACTCTCAGAGGACTCTGTGAGAAGCAAATTACATTTCTTTGAAGAAAGATGACTGTAGCCTCCTTGTTGGGTCTCTGTAAGAATTTGAGACCTTGGCACAAAAGCAGAGCTTCTGGTCTAGTTAACCCAATACCGGTAGACTCTGCCATGGGAGATATCTATGTTTTCAGCATCCAGCGCTCCTTGTCTTCTCAGTCTTTTCTTTGGCCTTTGAACCTCGCTCGTAATTCCCTACTTAGCTCTTGACCCTTCTTCACAGGCTTCTGATTTGACCTTTGCTAATTTTCTTTCTCCTAATCTTGGCCTGCTTGTCTTACATTGCTCAAAACTTATCTCATCTGTGATCCCAGAATCTGCTCTGCAATTTATAAACCCTAATCACATGCTTAAGCCTCTGAGGACCTTCTCAGCCAGAACTTCTAGCTATGTGCAGCCTATTTCCCAGTTTCTAACTGACTGTAGTACCTTCAGCCCAACTCTTATTATGATTCCAGTTTAACTCTTCAAGGGGCCTGATTACACACGTCCTACTGTCTGGTTTAGCTCCCAGAGCAGAGGAACACAGCAGATTAGCTCCTGCATCATCTGTTGATGGCTACAAATATCCAGCCTACATTCATCCCTAAGCCACCTCACCTCTTCCACATCAAAACTTCTCCCTGTTTTTAGGAGATTTGCGATGCTGGAATTGTTTGCATTTCTTTTTGCATCCTTGTACTCAAGCATTTGAATCCAGGAGAAGACCCAAACTATCAGTAGATAGTTACGGTGTCCCGTGTTACCCTTCCAGTCTCATCTTTTGTGATACTCTCCTGAACCTCTTCTTCCAACTTCTATCACAGTCTTCACACTCCAGCAAGGGTGTTGACCATGAGAGGATTCTTACTGGTTTGCTGGTCTTGTCTTGTACAGTGATCCCCATCATGCACCTGAATACTTGGCAATACGCTCTAATGGTGAACTTGGTAGAGTAGGGTTATTGTTTGGACTTAAAGATCTCAAGGGTCTTTTCCAACATGAATGATTCTATGATTCAATGGACATCAGAGTGGATGGACACCAAGTAGCCATGAGGATATTGCCCTTCCTTTTGTCTGCCTCTCCTGAACTGAAGATCCCTCTTCTCCACCTCATTTACTACTTGAGCAATAGAAGCCCAATCCCACTGACGAATGCAGTTCCCCAGTCTGCACCCTGTCTGGACCTGCTGGCTCTTTCCAGAGGCATTGGAAGGAGAAAGTGGGATGCTTCCTGTCTGCACACCCAAGTTCTTCCGAAGTCTGGATGCTACCATGCACCCCAAACCCTTCAACTGGACAACACTGTAAACTGGGGATTGGTCAGGTAGAAAAGGATTGTCCTCTGCCCTACCACCAAAGTCAGGATCACCTCAAAGCTACTTAAAAATAAATGGTTTTACCTGCTGTTGGCAAAGTCCTGGGTGGTTTTTCCTATACAGGGTACATAAAAATTATTTTGACTAATATTACAAAACCTGGTAAGAACCAGGTAGATACTCCACACAGACTCTTCTCCAGGATGCACAAACACACCTCCTTAAAGCCACAGGCAAGTTCTAGAGCCTGTACTAGAGCCTCTGTTGGATCTTCTAATATCTAATATGTTGGATCTTCCTGTGAAGGAGGGTGATCTAGAAAGCTGCTGGAAGTAGGGTTGGGGGCATGTTCATGAATTTAAGAGCAAGAAGCTGAATGTTTTTCCTCCTAACCTGTAAGAGATACTCAAACACTGACTTTTAACTCTTCTTTCTGGGGAAACACTCCAAGCTGTGTACATGGTCATGCTGGTGAGCTTTGGCTTCCTCCCTCACATCTCTCCTGATAAATCGCAAAAGAAACTAAATAGGTGGGGGCTAAAATCTGATGGGTTCTCTAGCCTTATGCTGACCTTGTTATAAAGAAGGAAATCAACCTCTTCCTGGATACCGACGAACTGTCAGCACCCTCCTGCCAGCTTCTTTGGAACATATGAGGAGCCTTTCCCAAAGGTGGATTGTTAGATATAGAAGATGGCAGGAAAGAGAGCAAAGGGATTGGATGAAGAGTTTGACTGAAATCCTTCCCATAAACTCCTCATATTCACCAGAAAGTGGTAGGAGCTTCGTACATGGAACAGATCGCAGGCTGAGTTCCCACTGCATGGATTTGGGAAGGATTTGAGCAAGGAGACGTAAGGCAGTGGGTCAGAACTCCCACCAAAGAAAAAGGACTCTGACAGGACCTTTCCTGCCCATTGAAGCCCCTAGAATAAACCCTTCATTGTTTCTCAAGATATAAACAAGAGATTCTTTAACCTTCACACAAGCCTTTGCCCCTTTCCTTCACACGTGTGTCTAGAAATGCTCTTTGCTAAAATATAAATGCCCCAATTCTCCAGGCCCCAGCAGGAAACCTGGGACATCCATTAACACCACTGGAGCTTGCCAATACCCTGAAACCCATAACACTGGGTAGAGCATCTGGCTTGATGGTTTCGAGGTTCATTTTTAAGCTTTCTTCTTCCCCCCCCCCCC